>PVLD010018359.1:0-39214 GCA_004027595.1 Dinomys branickii | reverse complement strand
CTGGGACGTTCCCACGTCTCGCCCCGGCAGCCTGGTCCGCCCTACCACATCTCCCCCGGCATCTCAGAGAAATACGCCCAGTTTAAACTTCCCAGCCGAGGTTCCGGCATTCACGCTCACCAAGTCTGTCTCGAGCTGGTGGTGTTTATTAAGGAGGTTCGCTCCCTTGCTGCTCACCCGGTCGCCATCTTCCCCGGATCTCCTGCCTGTTCCCTCTTGATTACACATGAGTATGCAGTAAAGGAAGTCTAATGTTCAAACCAAATCCTCACAATCATTTGTAATGTGAAACTGCATGCAATTCTTTAGTTAAAAAAATAAATAAATACTGGCTCCTTGTACCATTTAAATTTATTTGTAGTAGATTTTTTGGATATTCCTTTCAATCTCTGAATTGAAGAAATGATTTAGATATTTTAAAGAGACATATAATCAGCAAACCAAACTGGAATCCTTTTCATTTCATGTTCTTCTATGAACATATGGCATGGTGAAGCTTTACAGTACTGGTGTCATAATAGGAGCATTTAGGGACAATGTCATCTTATTTGTTAGGTATTTGGGTGTGTTAGGAGGCCTACTTAATCATGAACTAATAAAATGCAATTGCTGCTCTGAAGAAACACACATACAAAGATTTAGAGCAAATGACTAAATATAATGTTACACAAAATATGAAAAAAAGTATAGATACACTTTGAAGAGGGAGAAAAATATTCTAAAATTGAATGTCACTGGATTAGGTTAAATATATAACTTTCTGATGTTAATATGTTGACAACACAGTTGATACATACTAGCTCATACAGATAGAGGTATTTTTGATTTTTGGAGACAACAGTCATTGGTTACACATAGTCTGATTGATGAGTGTTTGTGCCTTTGTTGGTGAATAATTTATTAAATATCGTGAATAAAATTCCTGGGTGTAAGCAGCTATTTTGTTATAAATTTTGTTTTCCTAATGCCCACTGATGGTGCTATGAACTCAAAAACAAACACATGAAAACCAAAATATGCAGTTGAACTCAAAGGTAGAGTCAAAAGACTAACATTTTCCCAATCCCAACCAATGAAAACTGAAATTTTTGGTAGCGTCTTGACACATTTCTTTCACTGTGTTATTTTCTTGTTTCAAAATATATTAATTATACAATTGCATCTTGGGAACAAACACTTTTGAACACGTACTATGTCAAAGTAGATGATATTGTGGCAATTTATAAAGAAAAAATTTTAAATAATAATTTTAGGATGTTTGAAATAGAGGATCCAACAGTTTTTTTCTTCTCCCCAAAATAACCAGCTTTATAGTGGCAGAAGAAGGATGTTAGTTTTTAAAGTTTCTGTTCTCTTGATTCATAAAATGGTAACACCTATGCACAAGTATCTCATAAGTGCTTGAAAAAAGTAACATGCTTAAATTTTGCCTAAATCCTTATACTACAGTATTTCTCAAAATACTCTGATTTTTTTCTCTGAGTATAATAGACTGTTAGCAGTTTACAGTGTGGAAATTATCAATACCATAACTTTGGGGAATGTGGCTACTATACAAATGTAACTTTTCCTAAAATGAACATTTAATTTATTTGGAAGTTTATTCTTGTTTATAGCATACCTTTGGTGAATGCCATTATGAGAAACTTGACCTTTGATACGTATCTTTTTTTAAAGTTGTAGCTTGATACATTGGCAGGAATATTACATTCATGGAGAAAGTTAAAATCAAAACAAAACTTTGGTTTACAACACACCCCTTTTCAGACAAAATTTCATCTTTTAATTCAAAGCTTTGTTTTATTCTTGACACTATACACATATATGCTGTTTGGCCAGTACTTCGTTATCCCTGGATCAGAACAAATACAATAACTAGGTAAGTAAGCATTAGAAGAGCTTTGGCATTTGAGCATAAGAAGATTTATGTTAAAAATAATATTGGATAAATATGTAAAGAAAGAAGAGAAAGTCTTCACATACGAATGCTTTTGCTAAGGATCAGCTGGGATCCTAAGAGAATCTTATATTCACTGATGACAATTTTATTCTCAGTTCCATAGCAGTTGCTAAATGGTATAAATGAATATAATTTGAAATCAATTTAAAAACTTACATTATACCACTCTGTCTTCTAGCACTGAGTGCCAACATACTACTCTCTAGAAGCCATTAAAAAATGAAAAGCACTAGTGACTTATCCTAACCCTAAATGTTAAAAAACATGTTTGGCTCATGTGTACAGCTGGAAAAGATGCAATAAAGATGTATAAAGTTAGGCACACACAGAGAGAACATGCAGGCAGAATGAGTTTCCCAGATAATATATTCTCAAGTCTTTACCCTGAGGTCTGGAATAATTAGCTATTTTACTTAGGCTTGGATAAACTTACAAAGCCAGGGGGAAATGGGTGAAATACAATACACGGAAACAAAATAACAAGTGATTTGGAGAGTTCAGATGTTTAAGCAAGTGAAGTTACTGCGATGTTGGTATAAGTTACCGGATGTCAGTATGTAGACTAGTAATAGGTGACCGTGATAGAACAGTCTTGTTCGCTAGTCTTCTCATACAATTTTTAAGTGATAAATTCTATAGCGTCAGAAGGGCAACTTGGAGCTCTCTCCAAACAAGAAAGGAAGAGCTCGTGGTGTATTTCAACAGCACAGTGCTTGCCTGGCATGTGTGAAGCTCTAGATTCCCTTCCCAGAACTGAAAGCCTACTTAATGCTGAGGGTCAAACTGGAGGGAGAGTCAAAGGCGGATTTTGGTCTCAAGTTTAGGCAAATGAGTGGATCTTTTAATCCCTAGTGGCTGAAACGCTTGAGGAGGGTAGAGTCTCCCCCTCTGCGACCCACACTGGGCTTGAGTTCCCTGGGTTCAACCAATCCCCCACCTCAGTGTGCCGCGAGACACACAGAATTGGGGCTGGACTCTGTGGCACAGGGCAGATGTTAAACGCCTGTGTGATAAATAAAAAAGTAAATCATCTTTTAAAAAAGGAAGTATAAATAAACTAGAAATAAAGAACCAGGTAAAAGACGGATACTAGGATGTAGGGAGGTAGAACCTTCTCAACTGGGAGGAAGATCAAGAGGTGGGGGTGGAGAGGGAAAGGGGCTGGAAAGGAACTGAGACGCGTTCTGCGCATGTGCCAACTGCATACGCGAAAGGTAAACTTCTGTACCGCAGACATGTACTCGTAAAAATAGATAAGGCAGAAGAAATTTCAATGAGAAACAGCAAATAGGATTTTTTTTTCATAATTATTGTACCTTTCCTAGTCCCAGATTGCTTGATTCTTATCCTTTTCATGCATCTTAAAGAATCCAAGTATGAGCATCTGCTGGTCTGAAACCCTTGTAAAAGTAAGGCAAACCATTTTTAAAAAGTGAGCTTGACTCAGAAAGAAAGAACTGCCACTTTCATTCGCAAGTATCATATTCCTTATTTCCAGTTTAAAGGACATGATCATAAAACCATCATATGGAACTAATCGTTGCTTGGTGATACATATCATGCACTGCCTTGTGCTTGGCCCTGTTTTATGGTTTCTAACATGTAATTTCCTAAGAACCCTATGAGTTAAATATAATACTGGCATACAAGTAAACTAGGGGTGGGGACTAATTAATATGCCTAAGCATACGTCATGGGCCCTTTCTTAGTAGTACAAGAGACTTGTGGGTTTGCCTACTTTTGTGATTCTCCAGCAGAACACTGTAGTATGCATAAAATAAAACAGTACGGAAGGAACAGTCTAAGAATTAGGGAGTAGGGACTACAATATAAAAAGGATTTATCTGAGGTCATACCTCAGCTAATGATAGGGTTTCTGGTAAACATGCAGTGACCATACAGGGAGTAAGGCCAAAGCATTTCCCACTTTCTCTTACCCAAAAGCACATTATCATTATAGTGCTTATAGATATTTCCCATAGCTTTGTGCTCAGCTGTCTGACGTACCAAGGAAACACAAATTAGACTTTTTCCCAGTAGCCACATGAAAAAGACTTCAAATAAGTGCTGCAAGCAGGAAATATTATCTCACATTTGTAAATGAGCAAAGCATATAAATGAAACATGAAAGCAGCACATCCACTCGACATGCTTCTGGTTAGAACATGGAACGCGACTTTTTCTTCAGAAGTCTCTTACTCTACTTTCCAGGCTGGCCTTGAATTCACTGTATAGCCCAGGCTTCCTTTGTTTTGTTTTTTTTTTTTTTTTCTTTCTTTTTTTTTTTTTGGCGGTACTGGGGATCGAACTCAGGACCCTGCGCTTGCTAGGCAAGCACTCATTCCACTGAGCTATATCCCCAGCCCCCCCAGGCTTCCTTTGAACTCTCTGTGATCTTTCTGCCTCAGCCTCCAGAATGCTGGGATTACTGATGTGAACCACCACCCTGGATGGAATGCAATTTTCATGAAAATAAAATAAAATAATAAATTTTGCCAACCAAGAGTTTAACGAAGGTCAACAATTACTGAATTGAGGTACATGAAAGAACTGTCACTGTATAATTGTGAGACCTTACTACAGGAAACCATAAAGATACTACAGATCCAGAAATTAAACTAACCAGTTCTATATAAATCCATCAGGTAATTTTAATGGAGATTTATCTGCTGCAATGTGCCAGATGAGAGATTCAGTACATCTCTCAGTCTGAAAATGAGTGGTTTTGATAGACAGGAACAGCATTCAATGTCTTTCGAGGCCACGAGGAAACCGGGTATTTCCCAAGGAAGCACAGATTCTCCCTACAGCGTTGCCCCAATGATGAGCATGAGAAACAATGACCATTCCTTTGCTAAGATAGATTTTTAGGGTGAAGTAAATAATCTTTAATACTTAGTAGCACTTTCCACTCAGAAGATGCTTCTCTTAAGAACTACTCTACAAGTACATTCTTGTTTAACTGAGGCAGCTTCTCAGGGGCTACAGAGACGTAGGCGTATTCAGAATTCCTGACTCCCTTAACCACCGCGGTCATTTCCCCCTTCAGTTTGGTGGGCCACTAAGAAGATTTAACAGGGACAGCACTCCTAGGAAATGTCTTGAATTTATGAAGCTCAGAGGCCAACAAAATTAAATTATGTTTTGACAGGAATTAGAAATGGCATTCTGAATGCCAAGGGACAAAACTTCTATGATAAAATGAAATAATAATTCAAATTTGTGGCTCGTTTAATCAGCCATCCTAGTTCTTCTTCCCAAGTGTTTTATAAATAAATGGTTACAGATTCCATATATCAATTTCTAATATTTAATATGAGAAACTAATTTCCCTTTGCCTTTTCAACTTAAAGTAGCAGTGATTTTAGTAATTCACAGAGCTCGTGTTTTCCAAACTAACTTTACACTGTAAAGACACATCTCTCCTTTAAGCTCAAAAGATGTGAGTGGAAGACATACAGGTCATAGTCAAAGTGATTCTTATACTTTAACTGAGCATAAAAGCCCTGACAAAAACAGAAACAGTAAAATTAAAAGCAAGCATTTTAAATAAACACATATTTAAGTTAAATAATTGCATTAAAGAATTTATATAAGGCTAAGAAAGGTTCAAGAAGAATAACCTTTTCCACTAGAGTGAAATATGGGAATTCATATGATATTGGTGTATTGAATGAATGAGACTATGGAAAATGTTACCTGCTTAAGTGTGAGTTAAGGACGCAGAATAATTAGGAAATGAGACATGATAAGTCACTTGTCCAACTATTACATTAGTAGGGCAAGCACTGTGGCGTGAGATTTATGTGTCCTGGGGCTTGCTATTAGTTTCTTCTTTTGAAAGTGACTCGGTATAATAAAAATCTAGACTTACATGATGGAGAATCTAAGAACTTCACAAAGTGTGTCAGTTTCCAAAGCACCTCTGAAACAAATTAATGAGAATAATATAAACAAAAAAAAAGTGAAGAGACCGACCAGGAGCAACCTTGTCCCTGAGGCAGGACTACAGCAAAGAGATCAGTGTGTCTGGATGTTTTACCTTCCCAAGAGGCAATACAAATGTTTTGGATTTATTTTCCAAGTTTTTCTGTTAATTAAATGTTTTCTTAAGTAAAGAGAAAGCAGTTTTCTACTAATTTTAAAAACTCAACTTGCTTCGTACAGACTTTACTAGTATTTGGTTCATTCGTTCCCTGATTGTTCTGCTACTGCTTTGACTATTGGTTAGGTTTTGGTTTTACCTCAGCCTCCAAAACAATGCTTTTACAACATAGTTCAGATCATGTTATTCTCTGCTGAAACCTTTCAGGGGCTTCTCAGTAGCATGAATTGTTTCCAGGTCCTCAAAGGCCTCCTATTACCTGGCTCGTGGTCACCTCCACCCTTCTACTGCTCTCCAATTCTGTTCTCTACACTGCCTTCACATACCCTGAACACATTAAACATTCTGTTGTCTCAGCTCTGACACAGGAAGAAAGTTAAGCATTTATTTATTTATTTTTTGGAACCAGGAATCAAACTCGGGACCTTGTGCTTGCCAGGCAGGCACCTGTGCCACTGAGCCGTATCCCCGGTCTTCAGCTCCTTCTGATTGCAGCTTTTCCTCTCTGTACTCATGAATTGTCTAGTTCTTCCCTGAAGTGATCTCCATTTCAAGCTCTTTCACTGGGGAAGGTTTGTCTGACTATTCTGTCTACACCATTTCTACACCTAGTGTTCTTTGTTGTTGTTGTTGGGTTTTTTTAGACATTTTTATTTTTCTGAGACAGGGTCCATCTTTATCTTTAACAAAGGAACCATACATGTTCACTGGAAGCAAGACAGCCTCTTGAAAAGTGGCTTTCCACATGCCACAGACTGAAGCTAGACCCATGTCTATCACCATGCACTGCAATAAAATTGAAATGGATTAGAGGTCTATATATTAAAACAGAAACACTAAATCTGCTGGAAGAGAGCATAAGCAGACTTATTGAAGACACAGGTGTTGGCAAAGATTTCATGAACAAGAACCTGATCTCATGGGAAATACTTCAAAGAATCAACAACGGGGATCTCATCCTATTAAAAAGCTTTTACACAGCAGAAAAAATTACCAACAGAGTGAAAACACAACCCACACAGTGGGAAAAAAATTTTAGCCGGTTGTCCTTCAGGCAAAGCATAAATATTTGAACACATAAAGAATTGAAAAAAATCAGAATCCCCCAAATTTAAAGATCCAGTCCAAAAATGGGCATCTGAGATGAACACATACTTCTCAGATGAAGAAATACAAATGGCAAATAAATATATAAAAATAAGTTTACATCACTGGTCATTCAAGAGATATAAATTAAAACCACAGTGAGATTCCATCTTACCGAAAAAAAATGGCTACCACCAAGAAATCAACCAACAACAAATGCTAGAAGGGCTGTGGGGAAAAAGGAACGCTTCTCCACTGTTGATGGGAGTGTAGACTGATGTAACCACTGCAGAAATCAGTGTGACAATTCCTCAAAAAACTAGGGTTAGAGGTCCCATTTGACCAAGCTATTCCCGTCTGGGTATCCTATTTGTTTTAACCTATTGTTTTAACCTGTTATTTATTTAATATAGCTATGGGTCCAGTTTTCAACTGGACCGCAAGCAGCAAACTTCTACCTTTTAGCTGAAGAAAGAGATTTCCTCTCTGACCATGTAAATGTTCAAGACAGACAATTTAGTAATCCATTTTGCCATTACTGAGCACAATATTGACAATATCAAATATGATCTATCTACTTGACATGAAAATTTCATCATTTGCTGACCATGGACACAACATAGTATTGCATCTGGCTGAATTCATCACCAATGAACAGAATTATTATAGAAAACTAAAACTTTAGGGATTTTGTACTGTTTTTTAAAAATAAATGAATAAACTAATCTTGCTATGGGAGAAAATGACATCTTGTGTTTTATACTAAGTAGCAGAAGTAGGACTCAAATTTAGGTCTCTGTATTCCTATCTCATTAATCATTTTAGTACTCCTCTGGCAATGATTTGCATATATAATATCTTGGTTGTGCAGTTCAGGGATATCATCTCAAAAGGGGCTGAGAAGAAATACAAGCAGAAATACTGCTTTGGCTTAGATGTAACTTACAAAGAGAGCTTGTCAAAAGACTTCTAGAAGCAATATCAGTGATGATTTAAAATGTACTGTGAATGAATAAATAGTATGAGGCATGGTTACAAGTCGTTATGAGATATGGTTAAACTAAATAAATATGAGAACTTTTGGTTGTGGTAACTTTTCAGAGTTATTAATTCCTCTTCAATTTGATATATGTAAAATCTACTATTTGCATACAATTTTATTTTGTTCTAATTACAATGAAGCGTAATATCTCCTTGGTTAATTAATTTATTGCAGATAAGTTCCAACTCCAATGTTAAGGTAACTGCATTCATAAACTACACTCCTACATAAAATCATAAAATGTATTCCCAAAGTCAGAATTTTTAAAGTAATGCATTATGACCATTAACCATGATATGTCAACTTGACTAGACTAAAATGCCTTAGCGGATTAACAAACACAGATCTGGTGTAGCTGTAGAGATGTAGTATGTGACTTGGGAGGCTAAAGCCGGAGGATTGTCTTGAGTTGGAGGCCAGATTGGACTACATAGCAAGACTCTGTCTCAAGAAAAGAAAAATAACAAAAAAGTGGTTTTAAATCAGGCACTTTTTTCCTTACTATTTGAGTAGCGTTTGCTACAGAAGCCATCTGGACTTGTAGTTTTCTTTGGGGAAAGATATTTATTTTGAATTCTATTTTGGATCACTGTGATTTTCTAGGAATGTATTGTTTCCATCCAAACTTTTAAGTGTATTGGCAGAAAGGTTATCAATATCACTTTACCACATTTGTTGTCTTTATAATTTCTAATGACGTCTTTTTTAACATTTAAAAATTGATAATATATTATTATATTCTTTCTTTTTCTTGGTGTGTATTTTGTACGGATTTACGAATAGTATTTTCAAAAATCAAACTTGCACTTCCTCACAATCTGCATTGCATTGCTTTCTTTTTCATCAATTTTTGTTCTTTAATTAATTACTATCTTTAGTGATTTTCTTTGTGTGAGTGCTTTGCTACTGAGAGAATTCTATCAAAATCGTGTGTAGTATTTGTGCCTATCTACAATTCTAAACATTCTATCCAATTTTTGTGAGGTAATTTGAGGTTGGGTTTCGAACTTTTTAAATTTTCTTTTGATTTATTCTAAAATAAAGGTTTCAGTGTCTCACACCAAAGACTGGTGATTACTTAGCTCCCCCTTTCCTCGGTAACCCTAATTTTGAAATTCTAGTGTTTATATATGTGCTGCTATAAAGGTACTACAAGTTATGCTAATTTCTTTAGCCTCATGGTTATCTCTTCTGCAACTGCATACGTCTGTAGAGACGCCCAAATAGCAAAGTTGTATTTTAGAAATTTCTCTCAGATATTTGACCTGCAAGTCTTCACTGTCTTGCGAGCTTTCAGCAATTTCAAATGTTTTTCTAAGTACTTTTCCAGTTTCTATAATTATTCTTATTAATAAGGTCAGTCATAATTATTATTCTCCCATTACCACTCGCAAAAGTCTTAATAGCCTTGACACTAGTAAGTTATTTTAGTCTCAGTTCACTGTGCTATAAAATACAAATAAAAACATATCTCTAAAAAGTTTTAGTTCACGCTTTGTACAAAGGCTCAGACAAGAATTACATTTCACTTCACCCATAGAAGCTGAGAGCTTTACTTAAATGTCTGATCCAGTGTAGCAGACAGTTACGGTTATAAATTTGGGAAGCCAAACTTTATTTCCTGGCATCTGTCTTGATGTTCTACCTGACAGTTATCATTTGCCAGTCACTTTCAAGTTGCATATGCTATCAGTATTGCACCCTCAACACATAAAATTAATTAATCTAAGTAACTGTTCCTGGTGTCACTTGTTCCAGTAAACTTATATAAAACTCTTCAGAGTCACACTTTTTTCTAATCAATTCCCAAATCTTCAAGTCATCCTTGAATCAACTTTCCCTTCAAATGTGTTCAACTGCAGCAGCCTGAGGTTTCCTTTACCATGTCACGTATACTCTAGCCATTTCACTCTTGAGACCCTTAGCCTTGTATCTCTGCCACCTTCTCTCTGCTTCTGGACTTCAACATTCCATCTATCCTGCAGTCACATTGGCTTCATATAGCACTCTTGGTTAGTATTATATTATTTTCCCCGAACCGTCAAGAAAACCCAAGTAAACTCTACAATTGGCTTCAAGTCATTAGGCGGCATGGAAACTCTTCTAAAATTGTGTTATTGCATCTTCAAATTTTTCTTCAAACTCCTTTCAGATGAAGCTTCTGGGTGTCTCAGTAGATCCAGTTCTCCAGAATGTACACACTTATCTTTCTTGCACACACTTGTCTTTCTTACGTAATTGTCCTTACATATCGTCTTGTGTCTTTTCTCATCAATTTAGAAGCCTTCTTCCTTCTTAACTTATCTGAATGCTTTGCATCCTGAAAAGCTGAGCCAGACTGCAGCATAGCTATCAGATATTCCTAAGCACTACAGTTTAGCCAATCCCTAATGTCTGAATATTGATAACATGCATTAGGTACTCTGAGAGACCGCAAGGCATTAAAGTCAAATATAGCTGAGCATTAAGACACTTTCCAGCTGTGCAATTCGTGTTCATCTTATAAAACTGTTTTGTGAGAAATGGAGTTAATAACACATCCTTCAGGAGGCTGTTATAAAAATTGGATATAATAGATGTAACAGAAGAGCTGGCACATAGTAGTGGCTAAAGTAAATGGTAGGTAATATCTCTCTCATTATTGATAGCATCACTCTTTTAAAATTATGTGGTTTTACCGTAAGATATCTGTTCTCTTTAAAATAGAAAAAACCTGTTCTGTATACATTTTGTAAATGCCACAAGGATAGAAAGTCCTTCCAAATAAGAATCATCTATATAACTTGGCATATGCTACAGTAATAAATGCTTGGAAATGTTTGATGATTGAATGATATATTTACATCTAAATATACAATACTCTTATCAACAGATTTTCTGAACGTACTTTTAAGCTGCAAAGAGGCCACAGTTGTCAAAAATCATCAAGTATCGGTAAAACCTGGGTAGAGTCTGAACCACTTCAGCTTTATTTAGGAAGTCAGTCACTGTAAGGTCTATAAAATCAGTAAACATAAGCATATTGACCATGCTCAGCCACAGAAACATTCTCTGTTGACTAATCCAATCAAATGTCACTTTGACATAAGAGGAAAAGTAAGTTTGATGACTGGCTTAGTGGGCGGGGGAATCAATTTTAGTCAGGAAGGACCGATATACAGACCGTCTCTCAGCACACTCCCCGGAAGGTCTCACAGAAAAGGGAAAGTGCTGATGGTGCCACTTGACTCTTTTTCTTTTCTTTTTCTTTTTTTTTTTTTTTTTTTTGGCGGTACTGGGGATCAAACTCAGGACCCTGCGCTTGCTAGGCAGGTGCTTATTCCACTGAGCTATATCTATATCCCCTGACGGTGCCACTTGAGCAACGACTAGCAGAATGTAGTTGTTAAAATTTTTTGTATTGTTATTGGAAAAGTTAAAAAATCTCCAATGACACCAAGTTGTGGAACTCAGTGCTAATAACCATACAGTACATTTAGACATGTACTACATCTAAACACACACACACACACACACACACACACACACACACAAAGTCCTTAACTTGGTTTTTCCTACTTTCCCACTGTTTACATTTCAAAATGGCATCTAGGTCACCCTCTATTCTCTTCAACTTTACAGACTTAAACATGCCTACTATACATAGTCCTCCACAGAAACATTAATTTTTTAAACACTGCTAACTGGCCAATGTGTTTGCTCAGACAGATGTGTCTACAGATGCTGAGATAGTGCCACGTCCTTAAAGGGGGTTTCGTAGCACACCGCTTCCTCTGTATGACTTTTGCTTCAAATAACGGACTAGAGATGAAACAAAGGGTAACTGCCGCATAGCAGGTGTTCATTTTCTTTTGATGGTTGACTTCAAAATTTGTAATGCAAATGTCTGTCAAGAAGTGGGACTTCAATACAGTAATTAATTCACAGGGTATCTGCTTACAAATAATTTTTTAAAATGAGCAATACCTACAAGCTAGTTGATAGTAATTAGAAAGATACAAGGAATAAATTTATTTTTAGCAGTAGAGACCTTAGAGAAATTAGCTTAAAATAGACATTTGCATGTATGAAACTTTGCACATTGGTTTCGGGCTCCTCATAAATCTTAGTTCTGGCTTTTTAGCAGTAAACACAAGGAATTCATTAGCGAATCAATCCTAGGTGGGTCAGTTTTCAGGAGAGGTAAACCTCTTCTTGATTTAAGAGTAATGGTGAATTCATTTGCACAGTTTTCATAACGGAGACATCCCATAATGAAAAGCTATAAATGTCACTACAATTTCTATGTGCCTTTTGTGGTAATGCCTTCACTACAGACAGTATATAGGAAAACACAGCTCAGGATCTATATCATTATATATGGCAATTTAGAATATATTTTCCAATGGAAAAACATTACCTATAATCGTTGTTTTCTAAAATTCTCATAAAACCTTTCTGATATAGGTTTGAGCTAAATTTTCAGATTTCTGATATTAAGCTTTAGCATTTCTAAGAATTTCCAGTCCTAAAACCAGCAAAGTGTGCTCCACAGGAGGGAAAGTAGAATTAGAACCTGCTGAATATTTTAACAGCAGAATTTTCCATACTGTGAAAAAAAAAAAAAAAACTCAGCTGAATGAGAATGACCCAGGAGGTGAGGTATTGGTCAGAGTGTGGGCTCTCATAACAAGCTCATACCTTTACTTGCTCCTGAGAATTCTTAGTGAAAGCCCAGGAATTGGAGTCTGTTGACCCCATTTCCTTGTAAAAGTACACGTTTCCTCACAGTTGCGGGGGCAAAGGCCCAACTGAAGTAGATCCCTTTTGCCTAATAAGGAACAAGTAGAAATCAACACTATTTAGTGTTCGTGGGTACATACTCTATTGCATTGATTTATGCAATTCTTTTCGTGTATCCTCATGTTTAAAGACGAGATTTAACACAGACTTATCATTTGTGATACATATCCTGCTCATTTATCCAATGCCTTTGGTTTTTTTGTTGTTACTGTGCGTTTCTTTTACTTTTGCTAACATTTCAGATGATCTGACAAAATCTGTTAATTTTATTTTTATTAGAGCATTTTTCTCACAAACTATAAAAATGTAAACTAAATAAAATGTAAACTAAAGATAACTTCAAAGCTAACACATTAAAACTAATAATTGGATTTCATCAAGGTTGTGGGAACATAATGACTTTAAAAGATTCCTCAGACTACTGCTTTCACTTTTCTTGTGGGAAGCTATTTAATATAGTTAATCTGATAGTATTTGGAAAATAAAAATACCAATGTATATTAAATGTTTATTAAAAATTTCAAATAGTACAAACATTATTTTTCCTGTGTCAAATTTTCACTCAATCTTTCAGGATAATGTGCACTAGATCGAGTAAGTTGTGTCCTACATCTCTGTCAAATTTGAACTCCAAGAAAAAAATTGTGGGCAATCTCAGGTTGACTCAACATCTAAACTACAAAGAAAATTACAGTAAATTGTGTTTAATTAGCAGTAACAAAAATTTTAACATCGGAGATACCTACTTAAAACCTGAAGGAAAAAAGCGCTAATTTTCAGTGCTATGTTAATTCTGTACTTTGGTAAATAAAAGATTAACACAGTTCAACAAATCCTATAAAACCATTCAGTAGCTGACTCATGAATAACAACTTGGTATTCTGGCCACTTATGTTTTAAAAAAAGCTTGTCTTTACATTAATTCTGTAATATTTCTTTTAGACAAATGATTAAAAAATGAGTATAGAGATACCATGAAGTATAAGTGATTGCAAAAATCATAAAACTCTATTTTTACCTTAATAATTTCTTTTGTTTTCTTTTTTTAATTTTAAAGGTAAAAAACTAACAAAACAACAACAATGAAGACAAAATTAAAACAACACAAAAAGAACAAATATGATACATGACCTCAAAACAAAATGATAAGAATTAAAAATGGTTGCTACATTACATACTTTTATCTTCAATGAAGTTGCTTAGTCTACTAGATATAAGAATGTAATATTGATCAAATAATCAAAGACAATAACAAATAATTTAAAAAAAAAACATTGGAAATGATGGCGAACTTCACCACAGAAGCTGGTAGGAGTTCAACAATAATTTCTTAATAAAAATTTCACATCACTACTAAGCAAACTTACTAGTTTATGTCAAGGAAACTGGACAAATATTTGAGGGATGGACAGACTGAGCTTCTGGATGGAGAAACCATATGCAATAAAGGTGCCATTTTTCTTAAATTCACTTATAATTCCCAAATTACCATCAAAAACTGAAAAAAATTTACAAAGTTAGAAAAATGACTCATCAGTGAATTTTTGAAAGTCAAATACAAAAGAGTAAGAATGGCTGTATTAAATATTAAAATAAATGATTAAACTATGTAAATGTGATCCATTTCTGCTGAAGGAAAAACAGAAAAGTTATAATCAATAGAGAGGAAAATCGATAGACCAGAATATACCGTGTAGTCTCACCACACAGTATTTCCAGAACTAATACAAGACATTTTTTATCATTCCTTACTATTTCTTTTAGGCCTTCTTCGGGCCTTCTTTGTTTGTCCTTGAGTACACACTGTAGATATTTTTGTTCTATAAGAATCAACGTTATACTATTTCTTAGAATGGATTTCTAGAAGTGGTATAAATTCCCATATGTGAGATGGATTACACTGTATTGTTAAATGCTATTCTAAAGATTATGATAATTTACAGTTGCTTCTTTCCTATGTCTGTTCTCTTTACTGGCTTTTGATACAGGAGTAAAAAATATATCCCATTGATTGCATTTTTCTTGCAGTATTCTCACATTTTAATACCCATTTATCAACCGGATCCTGGGCCGGTGGTAGTGCTCAGAGTGGAGTGAGAAGAGCTGGGTGCCAGTGTGCTGGAAACTTGGAGGCCTGGAAAACTTGACATTCTAGAGGGTGGTAGGCTTGGAGCACAACCCACAGTTGTGGAGTCCCCAGACTCAGGCCTCGGCTAGTCCTAGCACCACAGGGTTCAGTATGTCCTCACTGCTTCGCCCGGAGCTCGTTTAAGACTTGTGCTGTTTTTTGAAAATTCATGAATTCTACTCATTTAATATGACATTTTTGAGTGTTTCAGTGAAACTAATTCACTTGACATAAATAATCTTCTTTGGGTGGAGCAACTTCGCCAGACGGATAAATATGTGTGCTAGGGAAAGGGGTCATTTGGCTGGGAGAACCTTATAGTTCTCACAGGTGTCCAGCCACCCAGAAATCCATCTCCACAGGAGCTCGGTGTCCCAGGGGCCCTGAATAACCCGAGGACTCTCTTACACAGTGAGCAGGCGGCCCAGAGAGAGGGGAAATGTGGAAAAATCCACACACATTTCATTCAGGATATATGGTTAATGGATGCCCCAAATGATCATGAAATGAAATTTTGAGGAAGAAAAGATGAAAAAGACAACTTTTGCTTGTTCTTTTTCTTGAATTTCACTAAACGATTCCAGGATTATTTTTTAAATCAACTCCAGGAAATCTACATTTCTGTTCGTAATTTTAGCAAGAGATAAATGCTTCCATTTGCCAAGGACTGAAGGGCTCATTCTCAATACACATTCTCTTGTTTTTCACATTTCACATTAACCTTTCTATTGACCAAAGCTACCTTCTAAGCCACCAGCAAATCCACTGTAAAATGCTTTTATCAAATTACAGTAAGAGGATGTTATACTGGGAACAAAGGTAAAGTTTTTTCTGAGTCAGCTGCATCTACGGTTTGTCTTTTCCCCCTAATTGTAATCAATAGATCACGCCTGAGCACAGTCTATTGAAATAGCACTGAAGTTATTTAATTTAAATCCACTTTGCTAAAAAATAACATTATGAATTAACCTATAAACTACCATAAAATACATAACACTTTCTGTATTTAATACAAAATATAAAATATGAATGTTTTAATTAAAAAGGTAAAAACAGTCAAGACTATCATTGCCAATAATGTCACGGGTCAACTCCAGGAGCATGGAGTTTAAACAACTTATCACTTACAAGTATCTGAATTAATCCCATTCCACTGATATTTTAAAGTATTCCTGACCCCTAAAATAGACTGAAAAATTATAGCTTTTCCCAATATATTTGGGGTATATTAAACTTTTACACTCTTATGTCAGTGGAGTGTATACACAAAGCTCAGATAGGAATTTTCCCAGTAACCACTGAAGATATCTTTACGCACATTATTCTCTATTTAATTCAAGATAAATTTAAAAAGTGTGAAATATAACCGTCTGTCTTTACTTTCTGCATCATACTCATTTGGAACATTGCTTGTTTTCATCGTCTGTCAACTTATGAAAGGATTTTCCCATCAAACAAGGATGCTAACATGTATCCTAAATTTCTAAATTTAATGCATGGTAGGGAGGCAAGTGAGCATCAGTATTACTGATGTTAAAATATCAGTACAGTAAGATTCTTAGGATTATCTCTAGGTCCAATTTGTTTTACAGCCAAACTGAGTTCTTGGCACAGTCTTAAGAAGGAGCAAGAGCATCTCACTCTTCCAGTCTCACAGCAGTGGCTGTGACTTCCACCTCGAAGTGGTCAGATCGCATCACTTCCCATCAGGATGGTTTTAATTCAAATGGAAAGAAAGCGAATCTCTTTCACTTGGCTCACTGTTTTTGTTTCACGACTGTTCCTGTCCACAAGATTTATCTCCTCCAACTTTCCACAGGGGAACTATGCAGTGATTTGCTCAAATATTTGAAACTCACCAAATATCTCACACTCTTTTGTACTTCTGCTGTACAGAGTACAGCTGTGTGGGCAGGCTGAAACATGCCAACCTTCTTAAGAATTTGAACATTAGCCATCTTCTGAAATCCTATACGGTACAAAGTATTCTCTCCCCTTTCTTCCCGTTAGTACCTTAAGCACAACTCTAGCTCTCTAGTAATTATTTCTACATTAAAATGATTTGATGGGGTGTTTTTCTTCTCCAGTTACATAGCAAGTGCTAGCTCTGCAAAGAGCAGACTCAGAAAATGGGAAATTTTTAGAAAAGACTCAAGTTTGTCCTTCATGGCTGAGTGGTACTGAAGATGACAAAACACAATGTATTAACCATTGTTGCTTCTCCTATAACTTTATTTTGAAATTTTGTTTTCCTCTTTCTATAAAATAAATAAGAAACAAAAAGGGAAATGAGCCTAGGTAGTCCAGGTAGCAAACTTAGAAATCTTAGTAATGCACATCTACTCGTTTGTAGTGTTTTAATGTGTACAAGGTTGGAACTTTCCTGGAGGGTTATATGTATCTTTCTCACAAAATGCGCACTACAGCTATTTCTGAAGTTCTGTCTCCTAGAGAAGTCTATAAATTCCTTATGTAAAGGTCTCGATGTTGTGCTGAATCTCAAAGTTGATATCTGCGAGTCTTAAAAATACCAGTTACCTATTTTGTGACACCATGTCATTTCTATCATGCTCTCAGCAATGACTTCCAGCAAAGAATATTCTGATGAAAGAGCAGAGGACGGAAGGGGGAGAAAAGGCACTTGAAAAATGTCTGTGGTATTTTACCCACTCCACATCTATTTTCCTGCTTCTGCTTTAGAAAGGAAAACTGTTTTACTGAACATCAAATGTTCTGCAGAGACTAAACAAGTACCTATTCCAACTGGACCGCTGCTCTGTATCTTTCTGTTTACTAAGAAATGTATAGAATTATCTTTTTAAGAATTCTATGTTAAGTCATTCTTTAGTATAATCTAAAGATTTTGAGAATGTTTTCACAGATATCTTCTTAAGAAAAACAAAGAGTGCACAATTGCTGAGTTACTTTGAGATGTTTCAGAGAGTGTAAGCTCAGGTAGCCGCTCACTGAAGAACTTTCTATCTAGCTTCTTTCTGTATTACTTGGACCTCTTTAGGGATAAAACTGGAGTTTATTGGCTTTGATAATGGTTTTAGGTGTAGACTAAAGATGGTTTCACAGGAAGACAGATCTAATGGCTGAAATGCTACCAAAAAATATCGACATGTCCGTGCTCTGCCTTTACATGATCAACCTTATGTAGTGACCTTGGGCAGCTCTGCTGGTTTGTTGTCGTTATTTCTGCATGAGGTTTGGAACTATTTTCCCTGCTATCCCACTGTTGGTCGCATGTCTTTCCTTAACATAATCACCAGGGTCCAGAAGATGGCACATATTTGTCTTGGCTGGGGGTGGCAGCAATCCCAGAAAGCTTCAGAAACGTTTATCAAAGGAAGATCAGACACAAAATCAATGTTTAGGAGGCAAGTGACACTTGATTAATTTACTATGTATCTTTTATAATGTCACATCAATTTGACAATTTATCTCATTATAAATCAAAGATTTAACAATTTTGTTAATTTATTTAAATTTCCTGCTCCCTTGTAGCTTACTAGAAAAACTGAGCCAAGATATAGCATTGCATTAATTTTGGGGCTTTCCATACCATAGGATGCCCCTGAGATATGAAATTTGAGATTGAGAATCACAGTGGAATGGCAAGTCTCCTTTAACTTTATAATGTGGGTTTGTAGTAAAGTTTTGTGGGGTGGATATATTTTTCAAAGCTACCATTTAATGCAGAGTGTTAAGTCCCAAAGATGGCTACAGCTCTCTGTTTTTCATTATATGGAGTTGTCACTCCACAGTAATATTCTTCGATCTTGAATGGGTCAAGTGAAGTACAGTT
The DNA here is from genome assembly GCA_004027595.1 of Dinomys branickii. Classification (NCBI taxonomy): domain Eukaryota; kingdom Metazoa; phylum Chordata; class Mammalia; order Rodentia; family Dinomyidae; genus Dinomys; species Dinomys branickii. Next base: position 20,300 of record PVLD010018359.1, on the reverse strand, counting down.
TCTGGGGATAGCGGCTTGTTCTACTCTTGCCAAGGAGGAAAAGAAAGTACAGTTCTCCTGATGTGACACGTTCAGTATAGTCTCACATCATAAAAACAACAGCATCTACTTTAATGGCAATAAGATTGCTATTATAATTTTTATAAATTGAGTGGAAATCAATCTTGAGAGTTCTGAGAAGACTTCAGTAGAGTAATATTAATGAATAGCATATGTCAAAGGGAAAAATGTTCATTCAGAAATTCACTTCAAACACAATCATAATGAGAGAACTTAACACTCCATTACCACAAAGAGATAAATCAAATAGACAAAAAAATCAGTTAAGGAATAACAGAACTAATCTGAGCAACTAATTTGAAAATAACAACATGTATTATAAAAGCCATTGTTAATTTCTTACCATCTTTTTTGAATTCTGTATATCTTTTATTGTCTTTTTTGTCTTGTTTTGTTTTTGTCTTTGTTTTTGTTTTGTCTTAAAAAAACCCGAAATAACAGAACTGAACCAAATTTGTGCACAAACAGACTTAGTAGATGTTTATAGTCTTTCAGCCAACCACATCAGAAAGCACATTCTTCTCAGCTAAACTTGGAATGTTCCCTAAAATACACCATATGCCAGCCCATAGAACATGCTTAGGTAAATGCAAAAGAATTGAAATTTCCCATGCATATTACCTGACCATAGTGCAATGAAACTGGAAATTATTGACAAAAGAAAGTGCAAAAGCTCCATAAAAAAATTAAATAACACTCTCCTGAACGACCAAGGGGTCACAGATGAAATCAAAGAAGAAATGAAACAATATCAACAATCAAATGAAAATGCAAATACAACTTACTGGAACCTGTGGGACTCAATGAAAGCAGTCCTCAGAGGGAAATTTACAGTGGTGAATTCTCACAGTAGGAAAGCAGAACAAGCACAAATAAACAAAATAATGCTACACTTCCAGCTTCTAGAAAAAGAAGAGTAGGACAAGACTAAACCCAAAGAAAGGAGGAAATTAAGATAAAGATCGAGCAGAAGTTAACACACTGGAGACTAAAAAAAATACAAAGAATTAATGAATCAAAGAATTGGTGCTTTGAAAGAATGAATAAAGCTGATAAACCCCTAGCCAACTTTATCAAAAAAGGAAAGAAAAAAACTAACATTCATGCAATAAAGGATGAAAAGGGTGAAATCAGTATGGATCCTATGGAAATTCAGAAGATCTTCAGTATCTACTTTGAAAATCTTTACTTGTGTAGGATGGAAAACACAAGAAATGGACAGATTCCTAGAAACATATGAACTGACAAAGCTGAATCAAGAAGTAAAAATTCAGAATAACACAATATCAGTCAATGAAATTGAAAATGTAATTAAATACTTACAAAAAAAGAAAAACCTAGGTTTTGATGGATTCTCAACTGAATCCTACAAGAATTTTAGAGAAGATTTAACACTGAAGCTCCTCAACCTCTCTATCTCTCAATATCTTTACTGAAATTGAGAGGGTAGCAACTCTCCCTAACTCATTCCTATAGGCAAGTGTCTTGGTTACTTTTCTCTCATTGCTGAGACAAAATACCCAACACCCAAAATGAAGGAAGGAAAGGTTTATTTAGTTTACAGTTTGTGGAGGTGTCAGTCCATACTTGGCTGGTTCTGAGGCAGAGTGGCACAGGGCAGAGGGCAAACTGTTCATGGCAGCAGAGCACAGCAAAGCAACCAGCAAAAGGGAGGAATGGCTGCAAGCAGCCTCTTTTCTTCCCTTACATTGTAAATAGCCTACCCCCACCCAGGAGGCGTGTACCTCTCACACAATCTCCATGCCCTCCTCTTCCACAGACTCAGGATGTGTACAAAGTAAGCACCCTGCTTCCTCCTGAGTCACTCAGCTAAACCTCTAGACTGCCCAAGTTGACACAATGTATCAATCATAACAGCAAGTATTACCCTTATACCAAAACCAGAGAGAGACTCAACCAAAAAAGAGAACTATAGGCCAATCTCCCTAATGAACATAAATACAAAAATTCTCAATAAAATACTAGCAAACAGAATGCAGCAAATCATCAAGAAGATTATACATCATGACCAAGTGGGATTCATCCCAGGAATGCAGGGATGGTTCAATATACGCAAATCAATAAATGTAACACAGCATATCAATGGAGCCAGAGACAAAAATCATATGATCATCTCAATACATGCAGAAAAAGTTTTTGACAAAGTCCAACACTCATTTATGATAAAAACCCAACAAAAAATCAGAATAGATGTTCTTTACCAATCTGATAAAAGTCTTCTATAACAAATCAACAGCCAACATCCTACTAATGGACAAAACTGAAAGCTTTCACTCTAAAATTAGGAACAAGACAAGGATGTCCGCTATCAACATTCCCATTCAATACAGTTCTGGAAACATGAGCCAGAGCAATTAGATGAGAGAGAGAGAGAGGAATAAGGATAAGAAAACAAGTGAAATTATCATTATTTTCAGATGACATGACACTGCACATAAAAGACCTCAAAACCTCCCCAAAAGACTTCTAGATTTAATAACCAAATTCAGTAGTGTAGTGGGATACAAAGTCAACAGAAGATCAGAAGATTCAAGGAGACTCAAAAATAAAAAGCATTCAAGTACAACAAACTCATTGAGTGAGAAATTAGGGAAACCACAACCTTCAATACAGCACTAAAAAAAATGAAATTCTTAGGAATCAATCTAATAAAGAAAGTAAAAGATCTATACATTGAAAATTACAGTACTCTGAAAAAATAGATTTAAGAGGATATCAGAAAGCAGAAGGACATTTCTTGTGAATGGCTGGAAGAACCAACATTGGGAAAATGGCCACACTCCCAAAACTGCTATACAGATTTAATGCAATCCCAATCAAAATACCATTAGCATAACTCACAGATCTACAGAAAATATTCCTGAAATTCATTTGGAACCAGAATAGATCTAAAGTATCAAAGGCAAATCTTGGGCAACAAAGGCAAAGCAGGAGGCACTGCAATCCTTGACTTCAAATTATACTACAAAGCTACTGTGATAAAATCAGCATGGTACTGGCAAAAATACAGCCATGAGGATCAATGGGACAGATGAGAAGATGCAGACACAACTACAAACACATTCAGCGTCTTAATATTTGACAAAAGCATCAAACATTCACTGGAAGAGAGATAGCCTTTTTAATAAATGGTGCTGGAAAAAAACTGGCTTTCCACATATAAAAGACTAAAACTAGATCCATGTTTATCAACAAACACTAAACAAAGTCAAAATGGATCAAGGATCTAAATATTAAAACAGAAACACTAAATCTACTAGAGGAGAAAGTAGGTAGAAATCTTGAAGACGTAGAGGTAGACAGAGACTCCGTGAACAAAACCGAAACTGCATGGGAAATATATCAAAGGATCAACAACTGGGATGTCATCTTATCGGAAAGTTTTTGCACACCGAAAGAAATCACCAACAGAGTGGGAAGGAAATCCACAGATTGGGAAAAAATTTTAGCCAATTGTCCCTCTGAAAAAGGACTTCTATCTAGAATTTATAAAAAATTTAAAAAGTCAGACCCCTCAGAATCAAAGACCCAATCCAAAATGGGCATCTGAGATGAATGCACACTGCTAAGATGAAGAAATACAAATGGTAAACAAACATATGAAAAAATGTTCAATATCATTGGTCATCCAAGAAATACAAGTTAAAACAACACTGAGATTTGATCTCACTCCAGGAAGAATGGCTATCACCAAAAAGTCAACCAACAACAAGCACTTGCAAGGCTGTGGAGAATAAGGAACCCTTCTCCACTGTGGGTGGGAGTGTAGACTGGTGAAACTACTGTAGAAATCAGTGGTATTTTTATATAATGCACTAATTGAGAGTAATGCAATCTGAAGGCATATTGGGATAGTACTAGGTGAGTGTGCAATTTGGTACCAGTTTATCTGCCAGCTGGTAGGTGAAGTCCGAATCTGCAGTAAGAACAATAAGGAAAGTTTACTTAAGGAGAAATGGAGAGTCAGTTCTTGAAAAGACCTGAAATTTGGAGATGCAAGAAAGCATGAAATCAGTTTTGAACCAGAGATTTATCGACAAGCTATGCTGAAGGAGACGGCAAGAAAAAAGCACAATAAATAAGACAAGCTGCTCACCCACGTATGTATGACTCACAACACAGAGGGATGGAGAACAGTACTTGCTAAATAACCATATGCCAAATTCCAGAACACTTACAATGGTGTGATAAAGGCAGGGTTTAGAAAAGAGAACCAGTAAGATAATGGGAATGACGTGAACAGGGAGCACATCTGTGATCCTGAGACAGCTTCGGACTTTCTGCAGAAGAGATAAGGAAGCCATCCAGGGACAGCAAGCCCCTGTATGACGTACTACCAGGCAGATCTATGGTGAGAGGCCTGTCACGTCAGAACGAGAAAAAGTTCACCCTTAGACAACATTCGCACCATCCACCCTAGTTCTTCCCCCTGTTAGTTTTACTCTTCTAAATCAGCACCCTGTCCAGTACTGTCATAACCCTTGTTGAAGCCACACTATTAGCTCTCACCTGAATTAATGTGCTAGCTTCCTCAGTTCCCCTTCTTTTAAATAAAAAAACAACATGAGAATTCTTTTAAAATACAGTACACATCAGTTCTTCTCAAACCATCTAAGAGATTCCCACCTTATAACAAACACCAAGGCCCTTGGTGGTCTCATGCCTTCCTAATCTCCCTAAACTCACTCCCCTTATTTTCTCCCTCTAATTATTTTCCAACACTGTGGCAACCTTGATGTTCTTCTGAGATGCAGAGCACTTACTACTTCACCGTTTTGCACTTCGTGATCCTTGATGTTCACTTTCCACTGCGGCGGTGCGTCACTTTCCCCACTCTCTCCAGGGGTTTACTTTCCCATCTCCTTTATGTCTCTCCCAAGACGTCACTCTAGTCACTCTATCGGTGGGACTGAGTAAACTGTGGTGCTACAAACGAGGCTGGAAAAGCTGGAGGTGAAGTCGATTTCTGAGGAAAGGTAACGAGTCTCACTTTGGTAAATAATGCGTTTGTAGAAATGGTTGGGGCTTCTTGAGCAGAGACTTGCAAGCATTTAAGGAAGGACTAGAAAAAGAATACACCTCCAAGTAAGTAGAGGAAGTAGGCTGTGTAGATTAAACGTGTTAACAAATTCTGTAAGTAGCTCCCTTCAAAATGTACACTCTTTTCCACTATCCTTTGACTCTGATCGGCCTCGAGACTTGCTTTGAGCCACAGGCTGGGGCAGAAGTGACTCTAGGAGATTTTAAGAGCGTAAGCTTTAAGTGGCCATTCAGCTGTTTTTCTCTTTCAGCACAATGATCTGAGACCACCTCGAATAGAAGCTGGTGTAGACACCAAGATCACAAGGAGACACAGGAAGGCAGAAATGAGGCACTTCCATTGATATAACTAAAACCTACTTGGATATCCTAGCTTTGCTGTCCTCAGCTAACACAACTGCCCTGGTAAGGCCAGACAGAATCAGCCTAGAGGCTGTCTGCCAACCAGGAAAACTGTGAAAAAACAACAACCAAATGATTACAACAACAACATTAACAACAACAACAGAACTCAAAACTCTCAAGTTTAGAATGCCTTGTGATACAGCATATAGTTGGTATAGAGTAAATCAACTCCTACAAGTAAGATGCTGGTTTAATGAAGGCCGTAAAAATAGCAATGACTTTGAGATTTAGGGTGCATAACAGCTGAAAAATTCGGTGAGGAAACTGTTAGTGAAGGATAGACACAGAGTCTTAGGAGTGAAGACCAGATAGGCAAAACTTGCTTAGAAAAATGCAGTGCAGCAGAAGCGATCCTGTGTGACTTTCTGCTTTTGTTTTGTCTTCTTCTTGTAACATCCTGAAAGCATCACATAAAGAAGTGGGTCTTAGCTTGTTGCCAGATGACAGCGCACATGAAGAGGTACCAATGCTCCCTAGTGGACAGTCACCACCGACAGCCCAATATGTGCGGAAGACTCTTTGGGAGAGTCAGCCATGGCCAAACTTCTACAAGGAAGCTCAGGTGGAACCCGAAAAAACCTTCCTTCTACTTGTGAAAAATTCTCTTACTGTTTTCAGCCACTGAGTTTTGAGGTGATTTTCTTCCAAGTCAGAGTACAGTCATACTCTTGCCTGAGATGCAGGGAAAGAATTAGAAATGCTGAATCAGGGGCTGGGGATATAGCTCAGTGGAATAAGCGCCTGCCTAGCAAGCGCAGGGTCCTGAGTTTGATCCCCAGTACCGCCAAAAAAAAAAAAAAAAAAAAAAAGAAATGCTGAATCAATGAAATCAAAGCCTGGGAAGACAAAGCCTGTTAGAGAATGTCTATACAAACAGAATCAAAGAAACAAACAAGAGACTGGATAATTTAAAGCCTAGGGGTATCTGTTAGAAAAAAAGATGTCTGTCTAATTTGACTAAAACATGTACCTTCTGTCCATTCTGGCTTTAATGACCCAGATATGAGAAAAGTGATTGTTGTGGGTTGTGTTGCCACCTTGCCATCTATAACAAAGCAGAAGTCTTTTTTCCTCTTAAATGTGACATATTAAGTGGTGGGTAACACTCAGTGGGGAATTTATGTCATTAAATGGTAAGTAATCAATTACTAACTTTCATCTAATGTCACTGCTAAATTTACTTTAAAGATAAAAATACAATTCTTTACAAAATTCTATTCTTTACTATGTACTTATTCAAAAATATTAGATCAATCCTAATGTTTTTAAAGATATTTTTATTCACAATATATTATAATACAGACACACACACACACACACAAACACACACACACACACACACCAAATAGATCAGAGTTCAACGCTAGATTTTTTTAAGTTCAATATAAAACTGTTGCTAAAGTCAACACTGAAGAATAACCTGTTGTATTAAATTGTCTAAAAGATTGTAATGACGTTTGTCTTTACAGTAAATTGAATAGAGAATCTCAACTCAATTATAAGACATAATCTCCAACCAACATTGTTACATGATCCTAATTGTAAGTAAGAAATCTTAAATTGAAGCACAATACCCAACCTAATTGTATTCCAAGCACATTAAATGGCATAGGATTCTACAGGAAGAAAAGTTCTCCGTTGATTTATAGTTTAAATTAGAGAAAAATGATTTAGTTATTAGATTCTTGTATTTAAAAGGTCAGCTTTTCTATATAATGGCTGTGTAATTTGCATCTGAAAATGTGTTTTTATCTAACTCTATAGCTAACAGAATTGATCTGAACTCAGAGTTCTCACCGAAGTTGTAGAGGTAAATCTTATTTAGGTGCGGTTCCATTCTGTATTTGAACAAATTTTAACAAGCTTTTTGCCTTGGTTACTTTTCTCTCATTGCTGAGACAAAACACTCAAAGCCCAAAATGAAGGAGGGAAAGGTTTATTTAGCTTACAGTTTGTGGAGGTTTCAGTCTATACTTGGTTGGTTCAGAGGCAGAGTGGCACATGGCAGAGGGCAAATGTTCATGGCAGCAGAGCACAGCAAAACCAACCAGCAAAAAAAAAAAGGGAGGAATGGCGGCAAGCAGCCTCTCTCCTTCCCTTACACTGTAGACAGCCTACCCCCACCCAGGGGGCGTGTAGCTCTCACACAGTCTCCATGCCCTCCTCTTCCACAGGCCCAGGATGTATATACAAAGTAAGCACCCTGGCTTCCTGCTGAGTCACTCAGCCAAACCTCTAGACTCCCCAAGTTGACACAAGGTATCAACCATAACACTTTTATCTTTTGCCCCTCCTTATATGATATACGTTCTTGTCTATCAGTTTTTTTTTGTACCAGGAGTTGAACTAAGGACCTTGTGCTTGCCAGGCAGGTGCTTATGCTGCTGAGCTATCTCCCTGGTCAATGTTTTTGTCTATCAGTGATAACATTCATGATCATATATGGTGGAAAAAGTATTCCTTTGGTAGAAAGGAGGGAAAAATATTTCATGAATATGCTCTCCAATCTTACAATCTTAACAAGATAGCCTAAGATTTTCAAACACCAAACAGCCTTAATGTGTGCTGCTTGAACGTCTTACGGTCTTCCAGCTTCTAAAATTACTTTTTCCATTAATATTAAAATAGAATTATTTCCTTTGGAGGAACTCAGAAACTTTTAAGTGGAAGTTGATTCTCCCTCTCTCTTTTTTTTTTTTTTCCGGGCATGTTAACAGAGTTTATTTTTTCCTAACATTTTTGATTCAACTTTTTACTTTCTGTTTTAGTCATTTCCCTGTCACTGGGGCAAAATACCTAACACTTTCAATTTAAAACAGGACAGGTTCATTTTGGGTCACTGTTTCAGTCCATGGGTGGACTGGCTCCAATGCAAAAGCAAGATGGCAGAGGGATATGGCACAGGAAAAGGTGGTCTACCCAGGGCTGCTGGGAAGGAGCAAGGCAAGGGAACACCAGGGAGAGAGAGGCGCCCTTCCAGTCACACTTCCCATGACCTGCCCCTTCCAACCAGGCCTCACCTGCTAGCAGTCCAGGTGGCTATGAATGGCTCCCTTGTCCAAGTCAGCCTCCAAACCCATGAGGCTTTGGGAGGAATTTTAGGTTTAAACCATAATACCTTCTCTAATCCATAACTTATCAGCCTTTAGTAGAGTGCTTAAACTAGAACACTTTGAGACAAAATGGCCTGCCATTAGTAATGACCTCATGAAACTGGTACTACCTTGAACACACCTAGAAGACCAAGTCAACTCTTTTATACCAAAGGATAGCTCTAGCTCATGGTGGCCCTCCCCAGCTTTTCCTCTTTCTTCTTTGGGTTCTTACTGCATTCAGACTCTTTTCATGTCTTTTTTTATTACTCCAAAATTCTTTACATTTCTCCCTAGGCTGCCAGAACTAATTGAAACATTGTCCTGCTGTGTATTACAGAAAAGCTCAGCTGCTTTTACACTGTTATTATACAGGGCATGGGGAGAGTACCATACACTGGTCAACCAAAAATTCCATCAAAATAGATTCCTAAACTAAACAGGAAAACGACATGTGCTGACAGGCAGTCCTTGCTGATGCAGGAGACAAGATAATCAGGTTTTTTTGTTCCTTTAAACTCTTATATTTTTTCCATCGTCATTGGACCTTCCCCTGTAATGGACAGTATCGCTGGTTAGTGGATCTCTTGGGTTTTCTTTTGCTGCATCTGTATGTCCATCTCTGCTGCTAGATCCTCATTTTTCACCTTTGCTTCTGGCATTTAGACACTAGGGCTGCACAAATAAAGAGCTAGATATGTCTGGGACCCACTTCCCTCCTTCCTGTTATGCTGTGGGCCAACAGTGTACGAATATTAAAAATTCCTCTACTTCTCGAACCTCAGTTTTTAAGGTTTAATTTATACTCTTGAGTGCTGCACTTAAACTGATTAAATACACAAATTTGATCATTTCTATGCTGAAAAGAATTAACTCAGTGGCCCTGGAATGCCATCCTCAGATTTGCTTACAAGGATGGCCCTTGGATTGCATCTGAGTATGTAAATTTCTGCAGAATCCCACTGTTCTCTACATGATAAGAGTGGATCCTCATGGTTAAAGTGTTCACATAGTCAGTGCGAAATGAAACTGAACATCTGCCTCCTTCAAGACTCTGGGACGTGGTACACGCCAGGCAGAAGGAGCTCACATGACTGACTCCTTTCTAAGCCCTGGACTCCCAGCCCTGGTGAACTTTGCTGCTGGACAGCATGTCACATGTGCTGTCACAATTCCCTGGTGGACAAATCAATACATCCTGTCTGACTCCGTTGGGAAAAGGCTCTTAGGCATGTTTTCCTCTGGATTTTGCCTCATGTGTGTTTTGCCTTTGAGAATTAGTATAAACGACAGATGTGGGAACAACTGTATGCGGTGTACTGTGAGAATTCTGTGTAAGTCAGTGAATGTGGAGATGGTGTGCGGAACTCAAGGCATAGGCCTCCTTTTCCAGTTAGCTTGTTTACTTCCCCATTTCTCACTGATGTCTCCTGGGAGTATATGTCTTTAATAAGCTGCAGGCATCTACACCTTGATCACCCTATGCCTCTGGGAGGGTTCTGAGCCAGTGAAACTACGAGTGTTAACCAAGAGCACTAGAAGCTCTCCTCATTCGCTGCTCCGTATTATTTACACCTTGTTTTCCCCACCTCTGTCCACCTCCACACTGTTGCTTTTTAATAAAGGCTTACTTGGAGAAATTAATTCAGTGTCTACAGATCACAAGTTGAACACACATCATAAATGGGGCACTGTATTGCCCCATTTCTCCCCACAGTATGGTCTGTTTTCTAGAGCTTCAATTTTTCAATATTCTGAGAGGTTTAGTCCCCTGTTTACCTCTAAGTATTGAAATGGTCTGTCCTTACATCTCTGTTTGTACTAGCCACATCAGATGAAAGAAATACAGTGTGAACCACAGGCAAAACAAACAGTGTTCAGCTGGCTTTTTCTCCATTCAAATGTAGATATTCATCCTAATCCAGAAGGAAGAAACTAGGGGCAAAAGTTTCAGAAAGAGAAGTCACAGAGTGCGTTCTCATCCTGGCTAGTGAAGTCAGCTTCCACAAAGGGTTCTGGTGTTTTTAATGATAGGGAGAAACAGTTTCTGAAGCGAAGTCCCTGCTTTAAAATCTTGCCTTGTGCTCATTTCAACATGCCCGTAATCCTAAATCTTCCTGTGCATTGTGATAATCCAGCCCGTTTCCTAGGTTGCTGACAATCTCTACATAGTAGAATCATTCCCATTCAAGAGCGGCCCTAGAAGCCCTGGCTGGTAACCCCACCTCTCCCACTGCCGTTGCATTCACAGCTGTAGAGTGATGAATGTACTGATTTGCACTTCCGGAAAGTATTCTTTTTTTATAAAAAGCTAGAGCAAGGTTGAGAGAGAGTTGTGCGTATCAGTTGAATATATGATTACTAATGTTAAACACAACGAGAAAGCCAGCACAGAGGATCAGACTTTGAAAGGGTTCATCACTTTACAAACTAATATGGAAAATAAGACAAGGAAACGGTTTCAGAAACCCTGTATCGTTTGTACTGCTTTTGTTTTGCTTTTGTCTGCATTGTTATTTTGTTATTGTTTTGTTTATCGTCTTTTAAAAAGAGAAAATTGAGTTTCTGAAATTCACTTGCAATAGTGGCAATACTCAGCATCTGAAACAGAACCCTGGGTAAGGAAATATGGATAGTGTGGCTTGGTACGTTTTTCAATAAAGCGGGAGAAAATATGGAAACAATATTTGGCTTACAGTCTCAAGTAATAAATAGGACGATACATTTTTCTCCCATCTCCAGCTTAATGTAGCCTTTGTTCTCCCTCTAACCAACCAATGTGGGAAACAAAAGACTTAGTTCACCAAATTCAGATCTTTAAATCAAGTACATACATGTCACACACCTCCAATAGGGTAGATGTGGGGAGTTCTCACAGGTGCAGCTCTCTGGAGCTCCCCCTCCCACATCGTCCTTATGGTACAGATCTGGAATTGTTTTCCCGGTGATCTTCAAGCCTCTATTATGTAGAAAACGTTTAGCTCTTTTGGAGATTCTCATTGTTTTTGGAGCCTTCTTTTGTCAGCAAGTGTGTTGCGCACCCCTGCCAGTCAGAACATCTACACAAAGCTCCTCCCAGCTGCTGTTACAACGCTCTACAACCTTCCCCCTGAGAAACCAAAAGGACAATGACGAGCACCAGGAGATCCTAATGCTCTCCAAAAGCCAAGACAAAGCATATTTCAGAAAAAAGAAAATAGGTTATTAACAAAGTTGGGAAATTGGTGAAGAATGTGGAAGAAAAAGTCTTTTATTATTTGCTAGGTTCACAGGCTCTAATTCTTCATGACCCTATCAGACATTAACTTAATTATAAAACAAAATCTATAGCCACAGCCCAAGCCTGGGGGGAGAGTCTGTGCTACTAATCAACTTTAATTCCCTGGGCCCGATTTAATTACTAAACAACATTTGGTGCAGCTGCTAAACACTTACCAGGTGACCACATGATAACACTGCAGTAATATTTACAGGTCTCTAGGTTTTACTCTCATTCATTCTATCTGCATGGTAATAGCTCAATCCTATAAAAATTTGAGCCTGTTCTAGAATTTACACTAAAAGAAATTTTTTAACAATTTTATACATCTAAGTAGTTAAGCCAGCTAAGTATTAAATTTCACTGCAACTAATTTATGTTAGGAAATATAGTTCATGATGGATGAGACAGTGCAGTAAAGGATAATCATAAACTGGATTATCATTTGTGTACTTCCTACCTTCTAAAATTCTTGTGTGTCAGACAAAGGAAACACAGCTTATGTGTGTTTTGTGCTATCAATTTGATTTTTAGGTTATAACAAACATTACTTCCACAAAATTGGACATATCTAACTCATATTAATTCTTATATTTTAGTGTCTCATGAGACAAAGCTATATTTGTGTTACAAAATAATTTTCATTTGACAAAATTAAAATCAACCATTGCCATTTTGTAAATAGCTGGCTTTGCTAATCTACATAAAATATATTCAATCTGCATGAATATCTGGGCCGATGACTGCACTCTGGGACCTCGATCTGACTTTTCGCTGCACAACACTGAGGTGGATATTTCATACACCACTGAGGTTGTTTTAGCTTTTCTGCTTAACTCAGGTATACCTTTACCCTTCCTGGGCTTAAGATTTTCTCTAGATCTTTAGAAGGACAAGAAAAATTACATGAACTGAGGAAAACATTAAGACGTAGTATCAAAAAGGGCATTCAATGTGACCTTTAGTCTTCATTCAGCAGTTCAGAACACAGCAGAGATACCACTCGATCCAAATTAAGATTTGGTGTGTGAGTGGAACAGAGACCAAAATTGCTTTCTAAAAAACTTTCACGTATTTGAGATAGAATCCACTGGGCTACATCTCCAATCCTTTTGTTTTATTTTTTATTTTGAGAGTGGGTCTCAGTAAGTTGCTAAGTTGCCCAGGTTGGGCCAGAATTTGTGATCCTAGTGCCTCAGCATAAGAGAGTGCTGGGATTACAAGTGCGTGTCCTCAGGCCCGGCAGATATTGCTTCCTTTGTTTTCTTTTCCTGTGTGCCAGTCTTTGGATGTTACTCCCCACCCCTTTTTGTTTGTTTAGATTAAAACAGAAAAGCTAAAAGGAAGATGCATCTGCGCTAATTATACCTTCACACAACAAAGAAGATTACATTAAACCCATTGTAGATCTGGAGTAATAATCTCCTTTGAATTTCAACTTCACACACCGGTTCACATACTACCTAACACCATTCTGCTTGGCTTGTGTACACTCCGGACAAAGGAGATGCTGTACGTTTCCAAGTCAAAGGGCTCACTTCTGAGCAATACTCGTGTCTGCCAGCCTCCCGCCCCGCAGAACATCTTTCTTTCCTACTGAACAGTGACTGAGTCACAAGAGGGAATGATTCTGCTTGCTGGAAGAAAATAGGATGGGAGGATTTATGACACTACCAGATGTTCCAGTAGCCCTGAGGGGGCACCAGGATGGTTCTGCATATGCTGTGAACAGCATAAACTGTCAAACCATGAGACCCTGGGGTTTAGTGCTCATACTTCTCTGATGTGCAGAGTTGTAGGATTTGAGAGTTAGAAGGACCCTAAAAGGAACTTGTCCAGATATTTTAAGCTGCATATGCATGTGTGTCGGGGGGGGGATTGGCTGGGGTGGGATTCCTGTGGTCCTTAAATGGGACTCCAGGATTGCTCAGGATGAGGGGTTCTCTCCCAGATAGCCACAGCACTCTTGCAAAGAACGTCAGAATCTTCTGTCTGGGATAAGGAACAATGGAATACTGTGTGACACAAAATTAGTTATAAAATACTGACTTGTTACTGTGGTTGGGGCAAGAACCAACACTCATTAGTCCTCTGCACTTGCACTTCATTTTCTGGGGTGCAGAAGAGATCATCACTTAGAAAACGGGGACATTTCCTTGTTTTTAATACACTCTTACCCGATTATGGCTTCACTCTTGCTCTATACCGTTTTTCTGTTTTCAAATTGAAAGCCACCCTCTGACTGTTCATGCAAACGCTCCAGCGCCACCAGGTGACAGATGGGAGGAGGAAGAGAGGAAAGTGAGTGGCGAGAGGGAGGGAGGGAGGGACAGAGAGGCTGGGCTAGAGCTAGAGATGATACAGGTAGATTCATAAATAGAACCAACCGAGAGAGAACAAATTAGCGTCAGTTAAAATCGCATCTGCAAGGTTAGATACGTTGTGTACAAACGTGGCGGATGCGTCTGTCTTACCGTCACTGCTGACGCACACAGCCTCTTGAACTTGTGCGCCTGGACCGCACTCCTTCCCATTATCGGGCTCACAGTCTCCAAGGCCCACCGCCTTCCAGTCATAGCAGGACGGCTCCTCACAGGGAATGGCTTCCAGTAAGTGAGGGCAGTTTCCAGGGCCCCCGGAGCCTCCCGCGGGCTCGCCGGTGATGCGCCGCTTCCTCAGTTTGAAGCCTGAGCCATGGGGGAAGGAAAGCATTTCCCGTCAACAGCGTATTTCAGCGTATTTCTGCGTGGAAGCCGGAGTGAACGCAGGATGAGGGCAGAGGGCAGGAGAGGTTCATTGCTGATTGGAGTCACTAGGGTGTGGATCCCCAAAATGCAGCTAAACCTGCGCTTGTGAAGCGTTCATCCAATAAGTGAATGAACACAGAAAGATCAGTATTTTGGTTTTCGCTTTCTGCAGAAAAAAAAAAAAAGTTGCAACTCTTATGTCCTGCGTAGGGCTTAGGGAGGGTAAGAAGGAAGAGGCATAGAGAGATGGAGACGCAGTCAGAGATGGAGATGGTAGAGATAGAAAACGTAAGGCTCTTTAAGGAAGGAAATCTCAAACTATTCGGAAACAGCCAGGATCAGGCGGATGGAAGTGCTTGATTTCTAATTCTTCAGCACTGTTCCGTGATTGAGTCCAGAACAGGACGCTCTCAGAAGTTGGATGGCTCCCAGAAATGGTCTTTGCGAGCCTTAGTTGAACCTGGGCTGTCTAGAAATCTGAATTCAGAACCTCAGGCATCTGGGCTCAGTGTGGACCACTCAGAGTTCTGCTACACACTTTTTCATAATGCCTGAGTACTGTCTTTCTGACGGTGTAAAACAAAATTAATAAATGTGTCTATGCTGAGTGAGCACGTTAGAATTATGAGAGGCTGCCCTGCAGAACAAATGGAAACACAAAATTAAGAGATGATGCGAACCTAGCTCCCCGTGCCCACCATGAAACAAACCATCACGTTTATTCTACCTCTTTTAGGTCTATTGTTTGCATCATGAAAGTAACAAAATTTTAAAAAATATTTTCACCTTCAAAGCAACAAAAGCCATGATTATTAGCAGTGGCTGTAGGTCAAGCCCTGGATTATTTTTGTTTCTTTCCTCATTGATTATTGAAAGACAATCTTGGTGGCAAACATTATTACATCCCTTTTACAGATAACAGTAAAATGAGTTTCCAATGCATGTCAGTCTGACACCACATCTCACCCTAATCACTGCACTGAAGGGCAACAAATCCTCTCTGTCATGTTATCTACACAATCAAGCACCTTGCCCGTGTGACTCCACTGTAATCTTCTGCTAACATCACCAGGGTAGGGCGATTCATTTTTTGAAATCTATATTCCTTAGTCATTCTGGAAAATATTACAAACAAATAATCACAAGGAACACAGAAAAGCACTTTTCAAGTTCATGATCTGACTCAATCCATAGGTATTTCAAATATGGAGTATTACTGTTACGTACCTTTTTTGCCTTGCTGGTCACTGCAGTTTTCGTAAGTGCAAGGTCCCCATGCTGACCAAGGTGAAACCTCACATTCGACTGGACAGGGAATGCGGCATAGCTGCATGGTATTAGGTACAGGGCCAGTGCATAATTTGGTGTCCACTGGTTTTGAGGCTGTTTGGAGAGAAGTACAGGCATCTCTTAAGAATTAAAAGTAAGTGTCATAGTCAGTAATACAATGTTTGTGAGTATGGAGAAGAAAACTGCCTAAGATATTCCTCCAACATAATTCTCAGCACTTCTCAGCTACATCCTGAGACTAAAAAGAGGAAGTATGAGGAATGAAAGACACACTATAATATTGTCCAAGAAAAGTGGACTTGCAAATTGCTTATCAGCTTCCTCATCGATTATGTATGCCATTAATAATGCCAAATATAACTTTCCTAGTCAGAAAAATAATCCTTAAGGTCAACTCTAAAATTCTGCAGCTAGATTCTAAAAACGTAGACTCTAATTTAGAGGACCGAACATAGCAGGAAGATGTGGCACACAAAATGGTCGATTGGCCTGAGAGCCATCGAGGAGAGCGCCCTTCTGGCTGTATTTGGGCAGGTCAAAGAAATGTTACTTTGTGGACTCTATCTGTCCCTGGCCCCTTTCTTTGTGGTGCTGTTTTCGGTTCTGCTTTCTAGCCACCATGAACTAAGCTTGTCTTATTCTCTTTACACGAGAGCACAAGTACCAAATACCTGCAATTTGAAGTGATTGTAATTACATTTTGATACGATGTTCCTGCCATGGAGCAAGCCTACCACGGGCCACACCCTCTGAAACTACGAGCCAAATGATCTCTCCTCCTTTAAATTGTGGTTTTCGGGTACTGTGTCCCAGTGATGAAAAGTAGGGTAACAGAGGGGCAACATGGCTTTGATATACATGAAAAAAATGTCCACTAAGTTGTTTCAGGGAACGTGAACTCCTAGCTCTGTTGTCCACAAGTCGAAACGGCACCACATGGTTGTTAGGAAGAAGAGCAGCTCTTTCTGCTTCTAGCTTCATGACTCCCCCAGTGTGTTCCCCAAATTTTGCGAAATATACCAGCTACATATGTGACCCAAATCTAAACCACTTGGGAGGCTAATTTATGATCATCTCAATATTTTTAAGTTGACCAATGAATTGTGGGTAAATGTCATTGATTCTCTTCTACTTTAATGTCTTAATTTTGGCTCTTTGGTATCCACATATATTTGACAGGTAATGCCAAGATATATCCAGTTCTGGATATAGAACTGCTTAAAAATGATCAAGAGAGGAAGACACTTAAAAGTAAATGGACAGCAGGAGACAATTTGTTGTATATTATCTACTTAGCTCACCAGCTGTAATATAGTTACCTCTGTCGTAAAAAAAATTTAACAAGTATCTATCTCGGTCAGTTATTTGCTGTCATAAAAGTTAGTTCCCTATTTCACTGAGAGTCTGGTGAACCCATGCTTGCAGAATAAAAGGCTTTAAGGCTCGATTATTTCTTCTTCTCTTTATGTGAGAGCACAGTTGAATTCTAATTGTATGAGATTGCATCTATGTGTATAGAGAAATGAACATATTTAAACTAGATATCTCAAGTAAAAGTACAAAATGCCTGCAATTCGAAGCAGATTGTAATTACTGATATATCCCTAGGTCTCTGTGCACATAAGGACATACAATCAAGGGTATTATACTGAGTCCTTATCCTGACATAATTTTTGTTTTGAAAAATAAGCTGCAGATTTTCCTTTCCTTTTTTTTTTTTTTTTCCCCCTAGTGGTGCTGACGTCCCTAATCCTTACTGCGCAGTGAAAACAAATGACTGGGCACCTCTAATTTGTTTAGTGTGGAGAACAGTGAGTATTTTTGCTCAAGTTTAAAAGGTTTATTGCTATGTGCATTATAACATCAGCCAAGGCCTGAAATGATTAATTGTATTCCTTTCAGTGAAAGTACTTGGCACACCAATGACAGAAAATACAGAAAAAATATTTCACCTTTTCTGAATATTAAAATACCCTTGACTATGATGATATATAGTTCACATAAAAATGACTTATTGTAAAGACTCTTATGGGCAGAAGAGTCTCTAACAGGAAGCAAAATCAGCTGCTGAAATAAACCTAACTACTTTTCACTTGTGGAATCTTTTAGACTGTCATGTAAAGTAGAAGTTTCGTGTAGTAGAGACATAAAAAGTATTTTTTTCTTCAATTGGTTAAAAGTCACTTTAAACCACGGTGCCCTTACATTATTTTTAGAAATAACAGTTTCTCTAAAGTAAAATCCGGGCCTGCAGTTCAGAACACTATGAGTCTGAAGAAATTTATTTTCTGTATAAACCTAAACACCTCTATTAAAGAAACAAGTCAAAACTGTGTTTCTACTTCCTGGCTATTTGCAAGCCTAACTTTGCTTTTGGTGTATTTTGAATGTATCATGTAGAATAATCAGTCACAAAATTTTCTTTCACTACTAGGAGCAGAATGTCATGCACAAGGATCCAGAAAATATTTCTAAGGCAAAGTAATCATGAGTGTTGTTCAGCTGCTAGGCCGACTCTAAGAAAATATAATTCTTGACAACTGACTTTTATTTTATTGATATCCATATTAGATATTGATCTACCTACCTGTCTCTCTATCACCTCTGTTTTTTCCAAAGAAAGAGAAGGAGAAAAGACTTGTGTATACTTCTTATTCCGTTGGTGAATTTCACTGTAGATTTTATTGTAAATGGAGTAAATATTGATTAATGTGAATTGCAGATACTAGATGAATTCAGCCTCCCAAATGCTGAGATTACAGGCCTGCACCACTGTTTATTTTATTACTGTCATCTGATTTCAAAGGTCTTCAGTAAATGCATATTGCATGCTGCATGAGGCCACAATGTCTGAAATTCTGGGGTTACCAAAACAAACTAAAAATATGACACTGGCACATTGTTCAGGGTCTGAAACATTTTTGTATTTTGAATGATTAGGGCATTGTAATTGTATAAAGATTATTAGAGGAAATAACTTAAGATGGCTGTTTCCATCAATGTGACCAATGAGGTGTTTTGAAAAAAAAAAAAAAAAACACTGTGTAACTCTAAAAGAAGGTTAATGTGTATTTTAAATTAAGTATTTTAAAGATAATTCTGGTTACATATGAAATGGTAATTTGACAGAGATTTCACCTATCTTTTACCCAGTGAGATGTCACAAGCTATAATGGAATATTACAGCCAGAATACTGACATGGAGGGGTTTAAGGTACAGGTACTCAGATGAATAGTGCCCCTGCAAAACGACTGGAATCTCGATCTTACTTGGAAATAAGGCCTTTGCACAGGTAGTTAGTAACAGTTTACTTGAGTAAACTGAGCCCTAAATTCAAGGACTGGGGTGTTCTTAAAAGAAGTATTGCTGAGCCGGGAGCGGTGGTGGACTCCTGTAATACCAGCACTGAGGAGGCTGAGGCAGGAGGACTGCCATGAGTTCGAGACCAGCTGGAATAAATAATGAGTCCAGGCCAGCCTGAACTCTACAGCCAGACCCTGTCTCAAAAAAAAAAAAAAAAAACGTGTTAGGTATCTCATTATAGCAACATAACTGCAGTAACTGATATATCTGTAGACCTTTGCTACCTCACGCGAGGGAATTATCCTGTTCTCTGTGTTCTGGTTGGAACTGAAGAACTTCGCACTTCGTAAGACCAGCTAAAGACAGCAGAGAATGCCAGAGATCAGAGAAACGGCTCCTGGCTGACCCCCCGGTGCTGCTGTATGGAGGCGTTACCGTCTTCTCCTTTCAGCTCTCCCTGCCCTATCCCCTACGTAGTTATAGAATCATCTTAAGTAGCAGGCTTATCATTTTTCTTCACCTGTCTAACCTAATTTAGGAACCCTCAGAGGAAGAAAAGCCGACTGTAGTTGCCCATGCTTTTATTTACTTTGCCTTTCCTTTTTCTTTTTACTTAGAGAACTTTCTTAGGTCTCCTGGCAACAAATTCTGTTAGTTTTCCTCCATCTACGAATATCTGTGTTTCTCTTTCATTCCTGAAGGACTTTTTCTCTAAGTACTGAATTGTACACGGACAGTTCTTTTCCATCAGCACTTGAAAAATACAGTGCCATGGTGTCATGGCCGATAAGGTTTCTGGTTTTCTGTCGTTGCACTTGTCTTTTCCTCACAGATGCACGTCATTTTCCTCTGACTGACTGCAAATATTTTTCTTTATCTTTAGTTTTCATATTGCAATTATAATGGACCTTGGCAGGTCTGTCTTTAGGTTTCACCTGTTGTGTTTCATGCAACTTCTTGAAACTTTGTTTCTTGCCAAATTTGGGAAATTTTCAGCCATTCCTTCATATCTGCTACTCTGTCCCATAGATCGGACAATTTGCATTGTGTTTCTGCAGCACATTTTCTTTCTGTCGGTCAGA
>PVLD010018358.1:0-39212 GCA_004027595.1 Dinomys branickii | reverse complement strand
CAGTTAGTCTGTCTGTCAGTCCTGCTCAGATCAAGCTGAAGGGGCATCTTATCAACTTCTGTTAGTCAGGACCACCCGAGAAGGGGGTTGGGATGTTTAACCTCGGAGTGCCTGTTGAATGAATGTGTGAGTGACTGAAACACATAGTGTAAGCAATAGATTGCTCCATCTGTGCACCAAGACTGGGAAGCACTGGTCACTGTGGCTGATTGGGCCCTCACCTGCGGTTTTGTGGCGATCAACATATGGCATAACAGAGCCCTCACACCCTCCTTAGCTAAGTTGTGCCTAATTCTCCATGAAGGGTGTGGCCATTTGGGTATCTGAAGGTCTCTCTCTGACGTGTGTTCACCCTTTGTCTGTTGTGCTATCATTCAAGAGTACACTGCACATATGTGAGAAGTCAGAGATGAGAATTAGTCAAAACCTGCAGTCAGAGAAGGGTTTTTACAGAGTTAAAAATGAAACCAAACTGCTTCCTGTGTCTCAAAACAAAGGAAAAAGAGGTCCATTCTTCCTGAGAATTCCACAGCAGTTTCTACCAACACCTGTAGTTTCATTTGCCCCCCCCCCACCTCCACTCGCTCCTGATTTGTCTACTTCCAGTTCATTGAGCCAGTTCCAGCTGGCCATTACCTGCCTGAATTCAGCCATAGAGGCCCTTCCCAGAGCCTCCTGCTTCATGGCTATGCCTAACCTGGTTATGTGGCGTCATCTAACACCCACCTGAGATGACTGTCAGCAATACCTTCAGAGTTCCACATTTTGACTGAGGAAAAACTGGACTGTCTACCCTAAAGAATAAGTTTCCATGGCCTTTCCCAAAGGATGCCCCACGTAGAAACAAAATATCAGTCAAGTGCTTCTCAAAGACATCAGGGAGGAGGGCAAAAAGCCCATCAACCACTGTTACCCAGAAATCTGATCTGACAGACAACCATATTCTATGGCTAAAGATAAGAGCTATATTGACAAAAAAATAAATGACCCCTCTGTGACAAAGAAGCCTGACTATCCAGGCAACCTAAACCTGAATCTCCCCTCACCCTCTTCAGCCTGGATCGATAGGACAGACCAAGCTCTATCACACTGGGTCGAACAACAGCCTGCAGTCATTGCAAAAGTTAGGGATAAACCTCGACTTTCCAGGTAGACAATGGAACAGAACTCTCTGCCCTCAAAACTTTCCTCTGTCAAAAAGCTACCATTATCAGGGCAACTGGGACTCTTTCCTCTCACCCCTTCTGCTAGGCACAAACTTGAAGCCTGGGAGGACATATCACCAAACATGAATTCTTGTATAAGCCAGTCCCCGTACCACTGCTGGGAGGAGACCTCCACTTCAAGTTAAAAGGGACCAACTCCTTTGCACCAAGCCAGTCAACCTCCCTCTCGTTTAACCCTGCACTTTCAACTCTGACTGTTCCCCAAAAGTAAGATGATGCCTGAATCAGTTTAGGAGAGATAACTGCCATCCTAATTTCTCAAAATTCTCCTCCCAGAGGTATGAGCCAAGAGTCACCTCCAAGACTGGCCACCAACCATACAACCTCACCACAACCTCATTGCTCTCTGATGTCATGGGTAGTACAAACAGGCATCCAACCACACATCAGCCTGACAGACTGTTAATCACCTTGGGCAAGATCTCTGTGCCATCAGCAATGCAGCAATCACTTTGCATGCTGCAAGTTCCCAACCCATACACCCTTTTTGGACTGTTAATTGCCACAAAGGATTGGAAACGCTCTCACTGTTTTCAGGGAGGACTTAGCGACAGAATTGGCTCGAGATAGCCTGCTTCTCTGCCCCTTCCAGCTCCATCACAGTCCTCAAGAAAGAAAACAAATGAGGCTTCAGAACTTCAAAATGTCTATAGATTGTCAAATGACTAAAATACAACTCTCCTGCCTGTAAAACCAGTTCAAGATCTCCTGGCTGCCAGTGCTACCACGATTGCTCTCCATATACTTTGCCTCAGTCTTCTGCTACCCACAGCCTGCTGGTACCTTCCTGGACCTAAAAAATGTCTTCTCTTTTCAATTGTTTCCTGTCAGCCAGTCCCTCTTCACTTTTAAGTGGAAAGACTTCAGTTCTGGACTCAAAAGTCAACTGACTTGGACTCAACCTCACATAAGTTCCATAAATTGTTTATGCTCTTTGGAGAGGCCCTCACAGCTGACCTTGCTAGTTTCCCAGGACAAAATATCATTACATTTCTTATTAATGACACCCAAGCGGCCTGCTGGAAAGGCACAAAAGCTCTGCTTACAATATCTGGCGGAAACGGGTTATAAGAAAGAAACTGCACAAATTTCTTAGAGCTTCTGGCTTCTACAGAATCTGCATCCTTGAGTTCACAAAAACAATGATGCTTGCTCAGACTGTCTGCCCCTGGGAGTGCCCAGTGTCCTACCTGTGCAAATGCTTGGATTCAGTCCCTAAAGGTTGCCTCCCTGCTTTGCCTCTGCACTCTAACAGCCACTGTCCTTCTGATCAACAAAGCCGACAAGATCGCCCTATCCAGAGAACTAACTGCCCAGGTGCCACAGGCTATGATGCCGTGGTCACCTTGGACAAAGCTCTCCTTCTACTGCTTCCAGTTGCTGTTTGAAAACCTGCCACCAATGCAAAATAATTTGATCCAGAGGCCTAAGCTGCACCCACCCCAACAAATTGACTGACACATAACCAAGCCAGAAAAACTTTACCCAGTACTCTTGGAAGATCACAACCAGACCTGCCCCAACCATTTATTCTGCAAGCTCAAACTGCAGTCCTGGCACCCATAACCCTATAGCCATCTCAGGCTTCAGCATCTGTGTCACTGATCCTGACCTCCTGAAACATAGTGGACTCTTCCCATTTAAAGATATATGGATATATTACACATAAAACATAACCCTACTGCAATAGTTTATAGCCAATTGAAAGACCAGCTGTACTGGTAGACATTCATACACACACATATAACCCAGGTGCATATTAAATACCTCTACAAGTTTCAGAAATCCAGCCTTAGATCCATCATTCCAGAGTTAAAAGAGCCTATCCAGATGGTTGCTGGAAAATTTACCTGGACCAGACAGCTCACTCTGAGGAGACAATGCACTCAAATCCCTGCTCTGGTCACTCCAGGTGTAGACCAGTCCATGCACAGCTGAAGTCTGAGGATTCTGTTTACAGGATCACTCCATACATAGTCCCCTTGATTTTTGTGTCTTTTCAGGCTGTTTACCCAACTCCTTGCTTCCCTGCCCCCACTGCTAGCTATGTGGTTTTTTTGGCTTAACCCTATGGACAGTTGCCCTGAGAGAATAGAAAAGCAATCAAACACTTGGCAAAGATTCAGGTTAACTCCCCCACTACCTTGCCGGAGTATTATTACAGAACAGACAGCCTAAATTATGTCTCTTCCTAAAACCAACTTTTTAAAAAGCTCTATAATAAGACAAGCTTTGGGACCTTAGCCCCAATGTTACTGCTTCTAGTTGGGCCTTGTCTCAGGAGATCACATGTGTCAGGCGCAGCAATGATTTGCCAGGGAAACTAAAGGGGGGGAAATGTAACAGAAGATGCTCCCCCCCAGCCAGTATGCTTCAGTTTGTTAGTTGCCCAGGTGTAGCTCCAGTTACAGTTCTTATTACTTTTGTAATAAGTAATATTACAGCTGATCACTGTGGTGCATAGCTGGTCACTAGGATGCACATTGTATAAACCAATCCCCACTTGACAAGCCATTCTGCCTCTGTATTTCCTGCTTGCTTATCCCATACAAACCTTTGACCACCAGAGATGAGGGCCTGAAATTTTGAGAATGATCTCAATTGGTGCCCATCAGTGTAAATAAGTCTGCCTCCAAATCCTGGGTATCATTTTGGTGTGTCTGCTGCCATTGCAGCAAGACAGGAAGAGGTCAAGGAGGGCAGGCTTGCATGTTGATAGCAAGGCCCTCCTGAGAACTACCCAGGCCCCCCAAAACCACCTTAGTCCCAAGGGCTGTGCCTTCAAGGACCTCATGAGACCCTAAAGGCTACACTTCTCAGACCACCACCACCTCCTGACATGGCCACTCAGAGCGCCAAGTTTCTGAGGAAGAACCCTGGAGGATCCAATCTCACTGTGCCCAAACCATCACCACTGGGCCCTAGCTTTGCTGCACGATAAAAGCACATGGGGAGTTTGGAAGAATTCCATGGCGGGCTTCTGTCCAGATACCCTGACTTTATGAGTGTGTTAGCTCCACATCATTGTGCCAAAGTACTGAGATAATCAACTGTTAAAAAAAGTTTTATTTTACCTTACTGTCTAGGGCATTTCAGCTTAGGGTCAGCTGGCCTGTTACTTTTTGCCTGCAGTGCAGTGTGATGGCATGTCTTTGTGAGAGGTAAAGAGAGGAAGAGGATCGCTGATATCCTAATGTCCCCTTCAAGGACACAACCCCTCCCAATGACCTCACTTCCTCTCACTAGGTACCCCTATGACATCACTTCCTCCCATTAGACCCACCTCCAATAACATCACTTCCTCCTACTAGACCTACCCTCATGACTTCACGTCCTCCCACTAGGCCCAACCCCCAGACCTCACTTCCTGACACTAGGCCCACCCCTCCATGACCTCACTTCCTCACACTAGGCCCACCACTCAATGACTTTACTTTGTCACCCGAGGCCCTGCCTTTTAAAGGCTCCACCACTTTAGCAGAGTGTCATGAGCTGGGGCCCAAACCTCCAACACATGCGTCTTGAGGGGCACTTACTCAGACATTAGGGATTGGGACAGGTGTGACTGGATCAAGGATCTTGAAAGCTGCTCCATACTAAGGTGCAGCGGAGGTAGGGAGTCAGTCACTGCCCAGAGCAAGGTGATGGCTCCCCTTAGCCCACTGCATGGACGACATGACTCTGTTGGAAGTGACCCTGGAGGTTCTTAGCCCTGACCATATCAGGACCACCTGGGGAATATCTAAGAGGACGAGGTCCCATCACCTCCACAAGTGTGGCCGGGATGCAAGGAAGGTAGATGCAGGACAGCCTGCCCTGAACACTATTCTGCGGGGCCCTTCAGAAAACAAGAGGACGTGGGGGTGCTGCCGCCCAGCCCTGTGAACGCCAGGGAGGGCAGGGTCTGCACAGCATGCCGTAGCTCCAAAGGGCAGCTTGGTGGGGAATTCAGGCACTTTGACTAGGGCCCAAGTCATCCTTCTCAGTCAGAGGTAAGAGCTGCTACGTCCACAGCAATTTCTGTGCAAGTAGCAAATGTTCTCCGTTAGTGGGAAGAGGGACACAGCGAGAAGCAAGGAGGAGAGAACGAAAAAGGAGGAACTCCGCACTGCACTTGCGAGGAGCCACGCCCAGCAGAGATGCAGCTTTCTGGCCTCCAGGGATGCAGCCCCAGAGCATCCAGTCAAAGCTCGTATCATTCTCCTCCCCCAGGCTGCAGCTACCACAGAGCTGCCAGAACACACTATCCTACAGTGCTCAGAGTGTTCACCTGCCTCACAGCCACCGCTGCACTCAGGATCACCCAAGCTGAGCCCGTGGCTTCTGCCTCACACAGACCAGGCATCCCCCACAGAGGTCTGGCACTTCCTCAGACATTAGGTCTGTGGTGGGCAGCCACCACACACTGCGTAGCCCTGTGGAGCACAGAGAGCTTTGGAGCTGGGCATCTTCTCACCGGGGCCTGCCAGTCTCCAGTCCATCTCCAGCCCCCAGGAGGACTCAGGCCCAGGAACACAAGGCCTCTTCTGCTGCTGGAAGCTTCCCAGCCACTTTTGAGTAAGATGGCAGCAGATGAGAAGTTCTGACCCATGATGCACAGTGTGGCCCATCCTGTCTTGGAATCCTCGTTTTATCTATGTGTCCCAACACCACTGAGCTGTGCTCTGAACCCAGCTGATCCAGGTCCTCTGTGAACAAAGTGGACACACCAGGCACTGGCTCAGCTCCCAGTCAGCAGCCTTCCTCCAAGTCTTGCACACCATGCAAGCCTATTGGGGAGCAGGGACTCGGGGCCCAGCCCAAACCTGGGGAACTGGAGTCCTCATCAGACATGGCGTGGGGCACTCAGAGGCAGTGTGGACGCAGGTTCTCGTTTCCGCCAGGTGGAATCAGCCCTCAGACACCTAAGGCAGACTGTGTTGAGAGAAGATGACTTTCTAGCTAATGAGTCTCTTGGAAGCTCAGAGTTCACCTTGTTTAACTACTTTGTGTCACAGAGGACAAGGTGGAAACCCAGAGAAGCACTGTGATTTCTAAGGGAAGAAACCAGGACCAGAGCAGAAGATGGAACTCCCAAGTGGAAAGTGCCACATGTGTTTATACACTAGTGCAGCCAGCCAGGCCTCAAGGGGGCTGAGCAAAGCCAGGCAGAGACAGAGCGATCAGCAAGAAGCAGGGAATCTGGTGCCACAGCACCCCCAGATCCAGAGGGAGCCTCAAAGGCGGGCAGCCCAGGCTGGCTGTGCAGCTCCGGAAGTTGAGCCAGACTGAGAAAGCAAAACACAAACAAAGCAGACCTCTGGCTCCCATCTGACTTGAGGAGTGCACTCTGGGGGCACCCTGGAAGATCACTCCAGGGGTCCTTCCGCCTGCGCTCCCTCCAGCTGGGCTCCATCCATAAGAGAACCTGGGAGACAAAGGGCCTTCCCCACACCCCCACGTCCTGGCCTGGATTTCAGATGCTCAGCTCCACCTCAACCCGTCAGATGTGTGTGGGCGTGGGTGATGGCACACAATTGTGGGCCAGGCTGCCGGGGCACCCACCCTCCAAAAGCACCCATTTAATTCTGAGCCACAGAGCACAATTGTCAAGGCCTGTCAGTCCTAGTCCTCCATCTCCTCACTTAAAGCATCTGCCCCAAACTGCTCCCAGCCGCCAATGCACACTGGCCTGAAAGGGGCCTCCCCAGCCAGTGCATTTTATCAAAAACAGATTAAAACCCATCACACCTCCCCACTCCACTGCAAGGACTGGCGACTCAGCTTTCTGAGACTGGGAAGGAGAGAGACTGGCAGATCTGGGCCAGGGACATGTGGCAGGCCAGTCACATCCTTTTCTTCCACCTCCAGAATGAATAATCTGCGAACGCTGATGGGAAGAAGGAAGAGTGAAAGGTGGAAACAAGACATTTAGGAGGAGGGTTTTTTCCAGGGCTCCTTACGTGTAATGCCTTGGCTTTTTCTTTCTTTTCGATCCTATTAAAAGTAGCAGAGAACACCTGTTCCTTGTTACACCACCACAGCTCAGACGTGTGACTAGACGGGTCACACACTATCAGGAAGAGAATCTAAAATAAAATAAAATCCTGGGAAAAATGGCTTGACAAGTTAACAAAATTTTTATATTGTTTCCAGTTTAGAGAGAGAGGCAGAGACAGAGAGAGAGACCAAATCGCCAGAGAATAGAAGCACTTCGTTTCTAGTTGAATTCTCATAAAAGGCTCCTAGATGCAATTTCTGACACTGGAACAGAAATTGCATACTTTTATAATAGATTTTTTTAACCCTTTCCTCCAAAGCTGAGGCTTTGGAATCAGCTCGCTGGGTGGTTCCCGATCATGATGAGTTAAGTGGAAGTATTTCTCAGCCCTATGAGCTGATCTCTCCACTAAAGTGAGAGGAGTTAAGGATTTGTCATTGGATCTAATGGCAATGACTTTCCAATAGCCACACACAGAATCATTGATCAGGAGTTCTTGCCTTGTTTGCATTGGAGCACGGTTCAATTTACACCAATTAAAGAATGCTCGGTTTGGGTATTGAAGAATAATTAAGGGATGCAAATCCCCCACAGGCTTCTAAAAATGACATCTGACTGGAATAGTGATTATGGCATGAAGGCAGCATTAGGATTTAAATATTTGACAGATACATAAAATCATTACACCATCTCTCCAGGAAGAGTGACATTAGGTCAATGTGTGCACTTGCCTGGTCACCCTAAACAAATTTGACAACTCTAATTTTAAGTAATTGCTCCGAGTTTAGTGGCAGCCTCTGTCCCCACAAGGGCAGCCGTCTAGACCACATCTTGTAATTGAGATGTGTCTTTAAACTATATGTGTCGACCTCACATGCAAATGGGCTCTCAAAACAGCCTCCGGGTTAGTGACAAGACCGAGCATCCTTTTCAGTCACACTTCAACGAGAAAACTTTGCAGTAGCTATTGGTCCACTCATCACTCCATGTTACCCCATCCCATCCACAATGGGAAAGGGGGAATGTTCTAGAAGGTGCTACAATTCGTCAAGAAACTGCTTCTCAGAGCATAAGCAGTGCCGGGCTACTGGCTAGAAATGCACCATCATGGGTTCCCTCCTACCCTGCCCATCCATGCCCGGCTGGGTGGGGGGTGATGAGAAACTGCCAAAAGGTTTAACAAATCCTTGCAGAGTCTGAAGCTCATTGGGGTTGAAGAGCCCTAATGGAGACCCATGAGTTCACTGCTTGTTTTCAGTGCTAGGGATAGAATCCAGGGCCTTGCGCATGCTAGACAAGTAATGTACCACTGAGTTACACACCAGCCCTTTTTCACTTTATCTCTGATGGAACAGGGGCCAAACAAATTAGGCAATTTGCCTAAGGTCATGCAGCTCCAGTGAGAGTGGGAGCTGAGATTAATCCTATTAGGTTCACTTTTTTTCTGCTTCCTGAAAGTTAGTGCAACTTGAATCTTAAATATTATTCTTTGGTTCATATATCAATGCAAATCCAGGCAATTCTATAAGACTGGCTTTTATTAGTCAATTAAAGTTCTGAAAGTGCTTTGTTGCTAGTTTGTCATGTGGACTCTGCTCATCCCTAGAATACGCACAGGGTCTCTGGAAGACAGGGGACCGACCAGCTCCCAGCTCAGAGCCAAACCACCAGTGGGATCAGCTATAAAGGCCAGCACCATCCAGCCCGGGGGAGATCTCATACCCTTGTGAAAGTCTTGGGGATCCCCTCTTCAGTGCGTGAAGAAGCCCCTGGCCTGGCTCCCTCCAGCACCTCGGGAGTAGAGTCCCCAACATCCCTCGCTGGGCATGGAGCGGGCAGGACAGACTCTCTGAGGCTGCTGACACTGCAGTGTAACCCAGCACGTCACCGCACACTTTGGCAGCTCTGAGAGCCCTTGCACAGTTGTGGTGGTATAGATGAGTGTATAAAGAAAGGTGGTTTTTA
Organism: Dinomys branickii; assembly: GCA_004027595.1. Classification (NCBI taxonomy): domain Eukaryota; kingdom Metazoa; phylum Chordata; class Mammalia; order Rodentia; family Dinomyidae; genus Dinomys; species Dinomys branickii. Next base: position 30,041 of record PVLD010018358.1, on the reverse strand, counting down.
TATACAATGGACTATTACTCTGCCGTAAGGAAGGATAAACATGACATATTTTTAGGTACATGGATGCACCTTGAGAACACACGTTTAAGTGAAAAAAATTGGACACACATGTTTAAATATTGGATTACTTCTCTTGTGTGAGAGACTGAAAGGGTGGGTAAGAAGGAAAATAGAGGGTTCAGATTGGGAAGTAGGAAGAAAATGTTCAAATGGGAAGGAAAGTGGGGGAGGGGAGGGGAGGGGAGGAAGGGAAAAGGGATTTAAAAGATAAGTGAAAGAAAAACAATAGACACGAAGCATTTTAAATGGGGAGGGGAAGAAGGATTGAGGGGAAGGAAGGGGAATGAAAAAAAGAATTAAGATAGGTTAGGCACAGGGACAAGTTTCCTGCGCAGAAAGTGACCGATACGCATGTCCAAAGCGCACCGGTAAAATTAACTTTAATAAATAAGTAAATAAGAAAGAACATGATGGGGAAGCCAGGGAGGAGCAGAAGCAGCTGGTTTCCGATTTGGACCTAATGATACAGGAGGAGATTTCCCAGGGACGGGAAGGTGTGAGCCCAGTTCAAAGCACAGACTTTTCGACTTCGTTTTTTCTTCATTTTCTTCTTAAGTAAGCGGTAGGTAGCTTCCACCCGTCGCTCCAGCCCTGAGCCCCTGAGCTGCGTGGGTCCATGCCCGAGAGCAGCGCTGAAGGAGGAGGGCGGGTGCACAGCTCTCCCTGCTGCGCCCACTCCCAGCTCCAAGCACAAAGCTCCTGCGGGTGCCCCGGGCCAGTCCCCTGCAGCCTCGACACCCAGGTGAGCGGGTGCTCCGGCCTCGCCCTCCTCCCCGGACCTTCCTGCCGCCCCTCCCGCCTCTGTGGGAGTTTTCAGCGTCCCTGGGCTTTGAGCGGGGCAGGGGTGAGGCGCCCGTGAATGGGGACAGCAGACAGGGTGTATGAATGGCAGGCGGGGGAGCGGCACAGTCGAGCAGAACAAAACGAGGGTGGCCCAGCGGCAACAAAGCGCCACAGTAGATCATTTCTGAAAAGTCATCTGGGGGCTTTGAGACCCGGGCCGTGTGTCTCAGGCTGTGTCGGCGCCTGGGCTTTCAGGACACATGAATGGAGCGGGAACAGTAACTCTTTTCCGTGCCTCTTTTCAGGGCTCTTGTCGACAGAGTAGGATTTACCGTTCAATTCCCGCACTTTTATGTGGGAAATTAGGAATTTGCCCCTTAAAAAGAAATTGCCTTTTAAACTCTCATAAATTCTGGCGCTTTTATAGATTTACCAGAATTTCTTCTCCCTTTCCCTCCTTCCACTTACATAACATATTCTGAAATACTCATAAACACGGCTCGTAATTTCCATCTCCTCAGTCTCTGTCCGGACCCACTGTCCCTCCGGCTGCGGTCCAAGGGTCAGCTCTTCTTGCTGGGTCTCCGTGCCTGACCGCTGCCCTGCCCCACATTCCAGCAGTGCCCAGCTCCGCTGTGTAAAAAAAGACCCATCTCTGTCTGCCTGCAAAGGGGACAAGTGTTTCCCAAGTTTGTGGCGAGAAAGGCCAGAGGAAAACCGGAAGAGGACATCCCTTCTCTCGCTCGTTCCTTGCTGGGGCTTAGACACAGTGGGGCTCTCCCGCTGACCCGGATGCTTTTGGAACCATCTAGTGCGAACACTAGGGGTTTACTAGAGGCGAGGAAGCATCCACTGGCACAGCCTGGCGGTGGCCCAGCAGTGGGCAGCGCGGACCTGGCTCCTTCCTCTTCCTCTTACAGCCCAACCACAGCCCTTGCCGTGCTAATCCCATTAACTCCCCTCGCTGCAGGGACCAGAAGGGCTCGAGAGGCGGCTCCGGTGGAGCTTGGATCCCGGCCAGGGCATCTGATCGCTCCCCAGGCCCTTCACAGGGGCTGCTTTCGGAGCGGAGGAAGAAAGCACAAACAAGGGACGCTTGGCGCAGGAGGCGGCCCGGTGCGGTTCTGAGCGCCAGTCTTCCCCGCTCCTGCATGGGGAGCTGGACAGAGGCTGAGGCAGCTCCTGAAGGCCTGTGAGGACTGGAAAGAGCGAGAGGGAGGGCGGAGAAAGAGAGCCTGCAGCCACCTCCTCCTCCCCCACCCCTGGCCCTCCTTCCCCCTCTTCCCTCTCCCCTCCCTTTCTCCTCCCCGCCCTTCCCCCTCTCTCCCCCCTCCAGGTCTGTAAGGCGAGACTGGGGCTGCTAACCACTTCCTGATGTGCAAGAGCTGAAAGTCGGACCTCTTTCTTGTTAGATTTCTTAGATATGCAAAAGCCAGACCCAACGAAAGCGAAAGATACTCAACTTGGATGGGCTCAGACCCTGATGTCACTTGTCTGGGAAAAAACGATAAGAAATCCAAGAATTAAAAAAGAAAAGAAAAAAATCCAAGAATTTCCTGTTTCTGGGGACAGAGGAACAACTTTAGAAAGAAAACCCCAGTACTGACTGGGTCGAACTCTGCAACTCTGGAACCAGAATGATTTCCTTCCCTGCCCATCCTCACAGCAGAGCCAGGATCCTTCGCGTTGTGAGGCCGAATGTCCGCTAGAAATCAATACTGGGGCCTGACTGTTGCTCAGGAGAGCACTGGCTGGACTTGCGGGAAGCCCTGGGTTTGATCCCCAGCATGAGAAGAGAAGAAAAAGCAGAAGAGAGGAGAGAAGGGGGGGACAGCGGGGGGAGGGTGGCGGGGAAAGAAGGAAAGGAAAGGATATTTGAAGGAAAATGTGACCCTTACATGTGGACATGTCTTGCATGGAAAAAATGCTTAGCTTTAAAGATCTGGGAAGGTTTCATTTATCAATTAAAATATGTACTTTAATTATATTTAATTTAAATGTTATCCATAAATACATATCCGAATTATATTTTAATATTTAGCTTCCAATTAACATATCTTCACTTCCATTTTTAACATCTCTAAACCAGGCCTAGAAATTCCAAGGGCCAGGCCCTCAGAAGTTTCTGGTCCCCATGGTAACAGCCCTGTGCCCGCTCAGCCCTGCCAAAAGCCTCACCAGCTGCACCTACAGCCCAAACCCACATGGCTGACAGCGGACAGCAGCACCTTGCTCAAGGCTAATCCCAGGCTGCCTGGGACCAGGCAATGCAATGGCTTTCAGAGACTGGTTGGTACTTATTCCTTAAACTATGCCCAAATATTAATGCCTGGGAGAAATGCATCTGTGGTCTTCCAACAACCCTGTCAGTTTCTACTGCCAAAGCCACTTGCAGCCTGTGGCCACCATAGAAACTTACCTTGTCACGGTCTTTCCTCCCCCAGAGCAGAAGTTGCCTGAACACAGCTGGGCACTGTCCCCCTTTCACCCTGCCTACTGCACCCCACCGCGGGAGCTTCCTGTTCCCACGCCTCTCCCCTCTTCATTCCTGTCTTCAGCTCCTTGTCCCCGAGAAGGAGTCCTTGTCCCAAGGCCTTTGCATGTGCTCCTCTGGGCTTGGAACACCCTGCCCCCACTCCTTCTTTGGCTTGTTTCTTCTGCTGGTTCAGGACTCAGGTAACCCTGTAACCACGCTCTCCAAGGAGGCCCCCCCTCCACCCACCCGCTCCTGCCTACCAATCCCCAAGCCCTTGTGCTTCCTAACACATGTCCTAGTCCACAGCACCTTAACACCATGCCTGCTTTCTTGTTCCTGTCTATCTCCCCTACTAGAGAGTGGGCTCCACAGTGTAGAGAAATGGCTCGGAACCACCAGGAACCTGGCCAGCTTTCCCTCTCCCTGAGACATGATACCTGGCACTCGCGATTTAAAGGAGGAGAGGTTTCACTTGGCTCACAGTGTCAGAGTGGCCAGTCCATGATTAGCTGACTCCAAGGCAGAAACATGGTGGAAGGGACCTGGTGTAGCAAAGACGCTCTGTTTATGGCAGCCTGGAAGCAGAGTAGGGGACAGCACCAGAGGACACAGGGAAACACACAGCCCCTAAGATCACGCCCTGTGACCCACCCAGACTCAGAGTGTGCTGCTCCAATCCCCTAGGTGGCCCACAAGGCAATCAAGTTGGCGATCCAGTTTGCCTCTTATGTCACCTGGTAGAGTCCTGAACTCTGCATTTGGGGAAGGGAGGAAGGAAAGAAAGAGTGAAGGAACGCAGGCAAAATATTGACTTGAAGTCAATGTCCTTCTTTCCATTTTCCTGTAAATGTTCAGCAATATTCAAGGTCGAACCTAATCTCTGAGATGAACCAGACCTCAACATTTGGACACTAAGAAGATGAAACTGAATTTCCTTTCACATAGCATTGTGGAGGTGGACAGTCAAGGCTGCAGGATGCTCTGCTTTGCACAATATTGAAAGATCCCAACTCTTCCCCTCAGGCCACACTTCTACCCTGCAGGGCAGTGCTCGTTGGCTTGGTGGACTGGGCCACCATCCCAACTGGGCAGCAGCCCATCAGAGGGAGGACTGAACACATCCAGGAAGAGCTGCATCTATGGAAAACTGGAGACAGAGGTCCCACACAGCATTCACACTTCACAGGGGGCCTGCAAGGGAGGCTGGAAAGCAGTCCCTAAGAGCTGCGTAGCCTCGCAGCCAAGAAAAAAGGAGAGAGAACATGCCATGTGCTACAGGTTCTGTGGGTAACAGCCTGTGCAGATGCTGTCTTCCCCAAATGAGGAGGGCTCTGACACCCAACCCTCTACCTGGGCTGCTTGTAGATACCAAGGTCAGCCACAAAACTTAAGAGTATCAGAATCAGGGCAGCCACCTCTCTTCCTCTTGGTTCTGATGCTGAGAACATAGCCAGATGCATCTCTGTTTGAGTGCCTCAGTTGTCCCATTTGGTTCTGCACTCACTGAGTAAGAACAGGCAAAAAGCACTTGACCTACAGGGCATGGTGGGGCACTACAGTAGTCCCAACTAACAGAGAGGCTGAGAGATAAGGAATGCAAGTTTGAGGCCAACTTGGAAAACCTAGCAAGACTTCATCTCAAAATAAAGGTTAAAAAGTGGAGTGCTGGGGTCGTAGCTCAGTGGCGGAGCTCCGGCCTAGCACAGCAGAGATCCTAGGTTCAGTCTGAAAATTAATAAAAAATAAAATGCAACTGACCAGAGTTCAATTCATGGTGAGTGAGACAGGCAAATTTCTTCATGGCCCCAAGACAACCCCAGCCTAGTGACATCCTCAGGGTGATCTGGAGCAACTGACTTAACATCTTAAGCTGATCCTGCTTACTTCCAAAATGGGAGCTAATGTACCTTCATCCTGTGGTGGGAAGTAAAATTAAACCCATAAATGCATGGGAAGTGCTTGGTCTTTTTTAAGAAAATCTGTGAAATAGATATTTAATTTGGTCGTTTGTATGTTTGTTTGTTTGTTTTCAGTCGGTGCCTTTTCTCTGGGCATTTTCCAGCCTGCTAAGCTATCTCTCTCAGCCAGCACGCCCAAGCCCTGCAGCTCACATTAAATTTCTCTGTCACCTAAAGTCTCCACAGCAACAGTCCAGTGGTCCTGCTCTTTCTCTGTCCTGTCCCATGGCTGTTCATGTTTTTATGCCATGTTTTGTGTTATCACCTGATTGTCTCATCAGGATTCATCTCTGTGGCTAGAATTTAAACTCTGCCAAAGGAGCGGGGGCCATGCCAATGGGTGCTGGGGTCCCCTCATGTTTAGCACAGCGGAGGGCACATCACATTCCTGCAACAAGCCCTCTGCCAAGTTATCGAAATGGAGGCACGAGCGGACTAAGGATAGGCCTGCATGATCCCCGAGAAACAAACCCATCCGGGAGATTAGTCCCAAACGCTGGCTTATTCAGAGTTTCTTTTATAATAGTAAAATATTCTGCTTGTGTGAACAGAATGAGTAACTCACTCTCCCTCTGTAGAAGCTGAAAATGCGGCCCCCAGTTATATTACAGCCTGGAACTTCTGGTAACTCGCGCTGCTACTTCTGGGTGGTGTTTACTCTGCACCACCAACACCTGAATTTCTGAAGTTGGACGCAGTCCAGGTCCTGTGTTTGGAGTTCCAGCACTTTGTGGACTGGCACATGTGTCTGACAAAAATCCGGGGAATGCTTGGCCTTTCATTCCTCTGAGAAATATGCCATTTTCCAAGAAAAGCTAAATAGCTCATTCATGTGTTACCCTTGCTTCTTCCAGCCTGGTTTCCTGAGGATATTTTTTAGCCAGACTGGTGTGTTTTCTTTTTTTTAAATAGGCTGCTGTAAATTGGGAGTTTTCAACTTATATTGGATAATTCTGGAGTGTGATTCTAGTGTGTTCTTAAACAAATAATATTATCTTTATTTCATATATTACCACAGAAAATACCATACCAATGCACAGTCTCTACTGTGCCCATGGCTTAGGCCAATAAATTCACCCCAGAGTATAAGACAAATCCACATGAAATCTCCCTGTACCGCTGTCGAAGCAAGCTAACTAATAAGTACCAGCAGGTAACCAGGCTGCTATTTTTTTCCCTCCTCCATGACTTTTATCATCAAGAGAAGTGGGGAATTTCACATTTCAAGGGCTCTCTGCAGAGGAAACCCTTGTGTGGCCTTAACACAGGCAGAATTCTCCAGAGGGGAAGTCCTGGGGTAACCTGGAAAATTTGAGCAGAGGAACAAAGCTCCTTGACCGGATGGCATCCATCTGGGGAGCCCGGAAGGAAGCCGGTAAGTGTGCGTAGCATCTGCTAAGAGGGCGCTCATGCCAGACCACCTCAATTCTTGGAATAGGAGATGTCAGGAGCTGCAGCGCTCTGAGCCCAGACGCATGGTCCGAAGGAAGAAGAAGCGTCAACACAGACAAGGAAAACAAGAGCTCGGGTGGTCAGGTCAGGCCGGTGTAAATGGGGCAGGAAAAACACCCAAGGATCACCAAAACTCCCTGGGAAACAAAAGCTGCCAGTCAACAGACAGCCTTCGCGCAGAACAGAATAAAGACTCCCCTTCTTTAAGGTGGTGAAGCCAGCCACAGTTACAGAAGAAACACCAAAGGGCACCACTGATCCCAGGAATGGAGCAAGGTGCACAGCTGACGAGGCAGGTCTGTGGCCCCCGAAGCACAGAGCCAAACAACCCAGAGCAGTATTGCCCCAGCTTGAGGCGATGCTGGGGAGCGGACTCCCCCTGATGCGAAATCCAGCTTCTACCCCTGGGAAGGGCCAGCCCCACAACTGGGACCATTCACTCCCTCCCCTGGGAGAGTTGAATGATTCTCTCTATTAGAAGAGCCAATCCCTACCACTGGGAAAAGCCAATCCCACCTCTGGGAAGGCTGATTTCCTCCACTGGGAGAGCCATTTCCTACCATTGGGATGAGTCAATCCTACCACTGAGAGTTGATGCCACCCACTGGAAGAGCTGATTAGCTCCACTGAGAATCAGGACTGATTCTCTCCCCAAAAGAAAGCAATTGTGTCACACTCACGCTACCGTGGAGGGACTGTCCTGATCTTCAGTCTCTTCCCTGACCCAGCTGGAACCTGAGGACAATGAACACATCAGTGCTGTCCTTAACAACCCACACCCCCATCACTGTCCACACAGCAGGCTAGAGAGGTTAGAGAGGCAGCTTGCAGGGGCCAAGGAAAGTGCACTTTGCTGTGAAATGCTCATTTCTGACCATCTACCTTCCCCTACTAGAACATAAGCCCCTGGAAGGCAGAGTTCAGCGAAGCTCATCCCTCGTACCCCAAGTATCACAAGCCCTCATGCACAGTGCCTTCAGAAGAATATCTTCAAAGGACTGAATAGGAACCAAGAAGAAAGCTGCTGCCCCAGCATTCAGGAGTAACTGGGTAAGGAGAGACAAATAGCATTTGCGTAGGGTAAAATCATTCCTTGACAGAGCCTTTCCCTATGGTAAATTGGTTCCTAATTTGACCATTCTGCCCAGAGCAATACAGCCAAGATATATAAAAAAGAAAACAGAGAAACTTGCCGAAAAGATTTTATTTATGCTTTGCTTGGAGTGAAGAAAAGTTTGGAGATTAAAGTATTTTAAGCTGCCTTTCAAAAAATACAAGAAATACATCTTTCTCTCCCCACGTTTCAGAACTGCTCTAAGAATGAGGGGACAGTTGCCAGGATTATTCAAGGAACTGTTCAGCAGCAGAAAGACGTCAGGTTATGGGATTTTCTGCCATGGAAGGTTTCAGAGCTCAGTGTTGTCTGGATTTGATGACAGGTAATGACATTAACTAATTACAAATGTAATCACATTTGGAGCGGTGGAAGCTGGGATCATGATAAGCATAATCAAATCCCTGACTTCAGGGCTCCAAGACTCCAAGGATAAGTTTTCTCTCTTGGAAAGCTTGACCAGATGCCTTTCGGGGTTCTTTGTCTGAGTATTTTGGGAGTTGCAGACATGGAGAGTGGGAGCCAGCTGCGAATGGTGGCACTAGGAGGTGGTTGTGCTCACCTCATCCTTCCAGAGCTCCTTCCAGACAAGTTCCTGGCCCTCTCTACCCTTTTCTCTGGCTCACAAAGCCTGCAGAGCTCAGCCTTGCCTCACCCGCAGATTGGCTGCCTTGGACAATCCGCCAGGCACCGGGACTTGTTTCATCCTCTGTAAAGTCAAGATAAGCATCTAGTTTGCCCCAGCACACCAATGTGAGAATGCGGGGAGAGTGTTCACACACCATGCTACACAGTGCTCACACGAGTTACACACTGCTGTAAACATGAAGTGCATCGCTGGTGTGAAGGCACATGAAAGCCCAAGTGTGCAGGAGGTGAATATACCTGATTTGCCAAGAAGCTGGGGATTTGCCCCATTACTAAAATAAGAAGGTGGATACTTTCCAGCCATCTGCACCTCCTCTGTCCTTCCCTCTCTGCCCTCCTGGTTCTTGGTCCCAGGGGAAGATGGGGTCAGGTCCTTCTCCCCTGAGCCCTCCTGGATGTACATGGAAATGCCCTGGCCACATCCTTCTCACCTGCTGACACCCCAGCGAGCCCAGGTACCATCTGGAAAGAAACCCTAAGTGTAAACATGCCCTGGCAGTCTCTTCGAAGGTGACCTCCCTCCACCTCCTCGCGAGGACCAGGCCACTCACCCTCAATTATAACCTTCCTTGAGTCAGGCCTCACTTTTCAGAAGCAAGCAGTTCTGAAGAAGAGAAGACATGAAGAGATCCGGATTCCATTTAACTTTGCTACTGACTTTTGCATAATTCCAGGAGAGACGTTATTCTTTTGGCAAAGTGGAGGGAGGGACAAAGAACTCAAAGATTAATGAGGGCTCTAAGAGTAGCAGCCAGAAGGAAGGAGATACTGGCAGTCCTGTTCAGAAGCCAGCCCTGGACAGGGCTGCCCTGGCAGTGCAGCTGCCCAAATGTTCACAATAGCTAGAGTCTGTATTTTCAGGAAGGTCTTGGGGTAAAAGAGTGAGTCCTTTGTTTTGTCATATTTTTGTTTTCTTTTTTCGTTTTTTGGAGGGTTTTTGTCTTTCTGAGACAGGGTCTCACTGTGCAGTTCAAGCCGGCCTTGAGTTCACTTTATAGCCCAGTTTGGTCTTGAACTTGCAATGATCCTCCTGCCTCAGCCTCCAGAGTGCTAAGATTACAAGTGTGCACAGTATGCCCGGCTCTTGTTTTAATGTAATTTGTGTATCTGGTATTTTATATATAACTAGGCCAGGTTAGTTTGTTTCTTATTAGTTAGGGAGGTGTATATCCAACCTTACTTTTTAAAGGACAGCAATAGTTTCATAGTTACGGAGCACAAATTGATCCTACAAGGGACAGAGGTTGGCACACACATGCACACACGTGTACACACTCATGGGCCAAACCAACATGACAGAGGATGCAATTTTTAATGTATTAGGTCATTGAATGTCTATCAGAGAAACAGTCTCTGTGCAAATAGACTTGAAACAACAGGCAGCTTAGTCAGATAGACACCCAGCGTTCATCCCTGTCTCCCACAGTGCCATTGCTGCATGATGAGCACAGGGAAGGGTTCCCCACCAGACATCACTGCCAAGTAGCAGGTGTCCCCTAGTGTCCCTTGCCTGGCTTCATGGGGCTGAGCAGGATGGGTTGCGTGACCAGCCTCGCCATCAGAGGGTGAACCATCAGAGCCAATGCAGAAGGCTCTTGGGGGAGTCCAGCCCTGCAACACAGCCACCTATTTTGGGAAGCCCCAGGGGCACTAAAGGGAGGGTGCCCTGCCTGGGGTCACCATGAGAATAGCTATTCAAAGATGCATAAGGGGTATGAACTGGCGCAAGCAACCTCTTCCAGAACCCAATGCAAAGAGCACAGCTGCTAAATGTCCAGGTCACCCAAGTAAAGTGACCAAGTTGGGCATGGCACTGGCTGCCCCATGCCAGAGAAAGGTGCCAGTTCCCAGCCAGGCAACTCTGTCATGGTGACGCCAAGTGTCATGGTGACATGCTGTCCTCAGCAGTGATGCGCTGGTGAAGGGCCCTGCCTGGGGCCCCTGACTTGGTTCGTGATGCTGGTGCCCACGGAACACTGACTCTGGGTCTGTGTGCTGATCCTGTCTAGGGCTCTTGCCAGTGTGGCCCTGTGAAGTCATCCTGTCTCACAGACAGGGCAGGGAGAGGGTCATGACCTTCCTGAGACCCTGCAGTCACTGGAGTTAGAGGGGTGGCACTCAAAGCCAGGCTGACCCAAGAGCACCTCATGTCCCTGTGGGCCATTGAAAGGACAGGAAGTCAGGGATTGGGGCTGCAAGGGAGGAGTAAGTGGCTTGGCTGAGTTATGACCATCTCCTCTTTCCAAAACCAGACACCATGTACCCTGCCTTCCTAACTGCCTTCCTAAACCCATCTCAGTGCAGGGTTAGCTCAACACAGACTGCTGGAGAGCACATGGGCCAGTGACAGAGGTCAGCCCATACCCTGGAACTGGGAGCTAAAGCAACCATGTGCCCTGCTGGATGGCATCACTCTGTATGGGGACTCACACATGATCACCCAACATGCACCAGGCACAGTGCCTTCCCAGGGCTCCTCCCCTGATGTGTGGCAGGTGTGGACATCGGTCCAAACTCAGGCACAGAAGTGTAACTTTGTTAATTGTTGAATTTCTATTTTGAAGTCTCCTCCTCCAAGTGTAGTACCATACTTCCCCGAAAATAAGACTGGATCTCGAATTAATTTTTCTCCAAAAGATGCAATAGGGCTTCTTTTCAGGGAATGTCATTTTTTCCTACACAACAATCTGTTCTTATTCATGTACAACAACGCACATTTATTCACTTACTCATGTACAAACATCAACATTTATTCATGTACAAAAATCTACATGTATTCAAATACAGTCACATCATCTTCTTATGGAACATTGTCATAACACTCCAAACCCCAAATTCCGGCCAGCACTTCTTGCAATCCCATTTCCTGTGGAACCACTGGCTTGAGTCTCTCAGGCCCAGCAGGAGACCTCTTCTTGACCACTTCTTATCCATGTGGCCCACTCAAAGTGCATCATTATAACACACCGCATATTGAGTTATGAAGGTTTGTATTAGACACAGCCATGTCCATCTGTTATCAAGTCTGCGTTTCTCATGCATTGCATCTGTCCTCTGACCGATCATTCAGTGCTGCCTCCTGCTCAGCTCTCAAAGTTCCAAAGTTCCTGGGGAGAAGGACTGTGAAAGGATGGAGAAATAAAAGAGACAGAAAGCTGAGGTCGGGTGGAGCCCTCTCTCCAGCTGGGAGGAAAGGAGCTGCTCAACCACTGTAGCATGTTTATTTATACTTTCAAGAGGCTGATGTCCCTTCCGAGCCCTTTGCCTAGCAACTTTCTATTGGAAGCTGGGTGGCTTGTGTTGAGCTTTTCATGTTCTTAGGGCCAGCTTTGTCTTAGCCCTGCACTTGCAATCCATCCCCAGCTTCCGCCGCTCCCCACAATTCAGAAATGCATCCCCAGTTCATCCTTTTACATAGATGTTTATCTCTCATACAAAAACAGCAACTTGGGCATTTACAATGACTTAATTATAATTTACATCACCATTTATTTAAAGTATTAATGTCAATAATATTTATGTATATTTAATTATATGTTAATGTTACTTTATAATTCCATACCTTTCCATACCTGTCACCTCCCATGACTAGGCCTACTGCTGGGCCTGTGCGTGGCCTGCCTGTTCCCATGAGGACCAAGCTGATGTCAAACAGAGCCAGGTATTACCTGAGCCTGGCATCTGGATGACCCTAACAGAGACCCAGCAGTGGCCAAGTGGAAATTTATCATGGGTGTAACAAAAATGCCTGACAGGGAATGGAAGAGAAAGCGAGGAACTGGCTTCTTCCTGCCTTGTAGGACAGCCACACCTTGCCTCAGCTCAGCCCCAGCTCAGCCCCGCAGCAGCACACTGAAGGCATAAGAACTAAAGAAACTGCAGGCTAGGTGGGAGCGACTGAGATGGGGACAAGGGGCTCTGGAAGACGAGCTTGGAGCTTAGCAGGCTGATAACAGTGACAGGGGCCTGAAGAGGGCATCAGCGGTGCCCTATAAGAGCTGCCAGCACCAGGAGAAGACTGTCACTTGCCTCTCCTGTGGCCACAAGAAGGCACTAGGAGGTTGACTCTGATGAGGTAAAGGTGAAACCCTGGCTAATAAAAAAGCTTGAGTACATCATGAAACACCTGACTGAGGCACAGCTCTGCGGTGTGCATGGGCCAGGCTCCTGTGAGGCCCAGGTTCCCAACCCCAGCATTCCCAGAGAAATAGCCATGGTTCTGGCTGATGGATCCCAGAGGGCTAGGCTGGGTCCATGGCCCAGTAGAAGGACAGTCCCCCTGCCCTGAACATTGCCTACACGTGCAAGTTCCCTTGCAGGACCTATGGCCCCAGGCCTCTGATTCAAAGCTGTGTGCTGGTTGCTTGGCTGCATGACCAACCCCAAGGCCTCTGGCTCTCCATCCTGCACAGCTCAGTCCAAGACAAGAAATGCACTGGGTGGCTAGCTGTGAGGCCCACAGAGCTACATGTGTGTGCACCACAGTGCTCATGAAGGACACACAGAGGATTCCATGAGACCTGGTCACCATGGCAGAGCCACAGCTGCCCAGCTCTTCAGGGACCCAGAAGGAGCTACTCAGGCTCTGTTAGGGTTTAGGTCTAAATGTTCCCAGAAGTCTCCTGTGTGGAAGGTGACTGGGTCATGGAGTGCTATATTCAGCAGTGGAGTTATCCATGAAGCAGCTCCTGGCTGAAGGTGCTGTTAGGAGGTCAGGCTTCCTCAGAGTTGAGTCACTAGGGTGTGACTGGACCTGTGCTGGCTTCATCCTTCTCTTGGTGCTTCCTAGATACTCTGATGTACGCAGCTGTTGTCTACCAGGCCCTTCTGCTGTGCAGTTTCTTTCCTCCTTAGAGCCAACTGACCGTGGACTAAACCTCTGAAAGCCAGAAGCCAAGTTAAACCTACACTTCTTTAACTTGTCAGTGGCAGGTATTTTATCCTAGCAATGGGAAAGTGACTTATGGACATCCACAGCTCTCACCAACGTGACTATGGCCTGGCATAACCAAAAGTGACCCGCCTGAGTCCAAACCAAAGGTTGACTATTCTATGACCTGGGAAGATGACTCTGAACTGAGCTTCTACTTCTGGATCTGCAAAAAGAGCACAGGACTGGCTCCTTGCAGGGGTAGGAGGAGGAGGAGGGCAGAGGGAGAAGCCTAGGTGCCAGGCCGCCTCACCTTTCCATGGCGGGAGTGACCTACAGAGGTACAAAGGGGACAGGCAGCTGGGGAGGGTTAACTCTTGGAGTGGAAGGGAGCTGCAGTGGGAGGAGCTGTCTGAGGGCACTGAAAACTGGCAGGGCTCATTGTCTCCAGCCTGTGGGAGCCACTGGCTGATCTTGATTCTCCAGAAGAGACAGGTGTCAGTGCATCCTGATGGGGGTTGCGTTTTGACACGCAGCCTGCAGTGGGACTGTTTGTACACAGATTCATTCTCTTAGGCTCTTTGGGTGACTTTGAGACTATTTGCTTGTATATAGTCATTAACATAGACAGCATTTCAACCGATGATGTGGGTGGTACAACCAAAAGGGATGTGCTTGCCAAGAACGTAAATCAGAATCAATCGACTTTGGTTGCATCCGTGGAGCAAGGGTCTCATGAGCTGGAGCAGACCTAAAGTCATGGTGTGTCCAGAGAGGACCAGGATGGCCACATCCACAGAAATTCTTCCACCAGGCCAAGGTGAAGTAATGGAGGGGGGGTTTTGCCTGACAAGAAGAAAGAAAGATAAGGGGCTGTCTTCAGTTGTCTTGGGCTTCACATGTGAGAATGAGCCTTGCTGAAGGTGAAGTAAGGTGAGAACCGAGCGGGGGCCAAGCATACCGGTTGGGCTCCAGGAGGAAGGATCTTCAACTCTGCATGGAGATGGGGCACAGCCTGGAGAGTCATGAGCTCCAAAGCCAGCACATCCATGCCTGGTGAGCAAGCGTGGCAAGGACTCCATGTGGTTACGGTGAAGACTGAAAAAGTGACTGCCCAGGACTCATGTCCCCCCAACACTGCCTCGTAAATGCCAAAATGGACACATTCAGGCCCACTTCCTACACCCCAGAGCCCCACAGTTCAGTTCACAGAGCACGGCCCATTCACTGGGGATGGTCTCACTCTGTCCTGACCATTCCTCTCCTTCCTTTGAGTCTTCATCATTCTCAGCTAAGAAGAACAACTAAAGGCACACTCATTTCTCTTGAGGAAAACCCCCACTTGCCCACCAGAGGTTGGAATTGCAGATGAATCCCTCTTTCTTCACCCGTGTCCCACTCCCAGCGTATCCCAAGTGCTCAGCTTTGTGCTCTGGTCTCTGTATTGGTTTCCTACAAATCCCCCCAAGACTGGTGGCTGGACACGGACCTGTCTTTGAGGCCAGTATTTAGCCTGCCCTGGTCTCCAGTGGTCAAGCAGTTAGAGCTGTGAATTGGTTCTTTAATGTCTTCCAAAGGTCCAGCAGAAGGATGATCCCATGGCTGGGGCCCCGGGAGGGGGTAAAGGCTTCAGAAAGTGGGAACACCAGTGGCACCCCTTGTCCCAGTGCCTGTCCTTTCAGCTACAGCCCTCAGCTCTGTGTTGCACACCCTCCCTCTCTGCGGCTGAGCTCCCCACAGAGGAAGCAGTGCAGAGACTTCCCTGCAGCACCACTCTCAAGGAGCCCAAAGCACCATGTGTCCACCATTAGGGGCGCCATGCATGGTGATGGTCATACGGTACCAGTGGCTGCAAGAAATCAGCAGCTACCGTAGTTCCTACAGCTCTCAGTGAGATTTAGCTTTTTCCAAAGTCATGCAAAAGTCTGCACACCGAAGAAATGGCCATATATTGCAGGGGATTTTGCTCTGTGTTGAAGATTTATTCCCCCTGTAAAAAACATTTCCAACACAGTGGTAGTTTTTCAGTAGAAGACCTGCTAAGGGAGCAGATGTAGAAAAAGAAATGTACTACACACCAAATGGGAGAAAATTCACTCTGCTACAAGAACTTAAAGTTTAGAAAGGCAAAAGATTTATTCGATCTGAAGAGAAGCCAGAGTATGAAGAAAGTTACAGTAATTAATTAATGAGAACAAATTCCTTCCAAATGAAATGCATCGTCTGCAACAGCACTAAGCCCCACTGTGAATGTCCTTCCTGGGTGCTGACTGATTTGCTTTTCCTAAAAAGGCCCTGGGCCTGGGCTCCCTGGGAGGAAGCACGGTTTCCTGGGAGAGAGGCAGAATGGGACATCATCACCTCCAGATTTGGCCCACAGGGGCAGAAATAAGTGGGGAACAGGGCAGAACTTCTTCCTGCACCTCTCAGAGTCACTAAGGGTGGCACTTGTGCAACGGAAGATTCTAGAAAGCTGGGCTTCTCATCAGACGAGCTGAGCACTCGTGATAGGCTGGGAGCAAGACATAGGTGAAGAAAGAGGGATTCATCTGCCAATTCCAACCTCCGGTGGGCAAGTGGGGGTTTTCCTAGAGAGAAATGAATATGCCTCAAGCTCTTATTCCTCTTAGTTGAGGACAATGTTTTAAGGGCAATGTTTGCCCTTGAAAAAAAAAGTTTACCTTTCGTGGCCATTTTGACTTTAGGGAAGAGCCAGAAATTGTACTATGTCAGATCTGATAAATAAGGTGGAAGAGGACACATTGCCATGTTTCTATTTGGTAGAAGTTTCCATAAGCATTTTATCAATGAGGTATATTCAAAAAGCGGTGGCTATTTAAATAAAAAAGTATTACAGTGAAAGATACATTGCTACTGATACCCCCCAAAATACTGCTCACTCCATTTATCCCATCATGCTTGGCAATGTTTTTACTGTAATAATTTTTTAAATTTAACCACTTACCATATTTTTCAATCACCCCTTATACTGACAAGGGCAAATATCAAAAACAGAAACTTTCAAGAATTCACACGGCTCTTACAATGACAAGCCAGAGTCAGTGATTTTGCAGAAGCTGCTTCCTCCAAGCACATTTGACATCATTAAGTTAAAACCTACAAGGCACATCATTGAGCAAACACGGTCTGACTTAAGACTGTAACCAACTGCATGATTAAAGGAGTGCACCACTGGCACAGTTTGTCCAACAGATGCTCTTTAACTGCATAATTTATATTGGATCATTTTCTAATGTGGATTCCCTTAGTCACAAAATCTAAACTTTTCAGTCTCCTAAGCCCGGGGTGTCGCTATGCTTCACTTGCTCGTGCAATCTACTTCCCATACCTCAGCATCACTTTTTTATTTCCTCTCAAGGTGTGTACACACACGTGTGAACACACACTCACGCAACGTGAAACACAGAACCTGGAAACATTTGTAGCATGGTGGCATATTAGCTCTCTGTGAGCATAACAAACTACTGAGATAATTAATTTAAAAATAAGAAAGGTCCAGCTTAATGCAGTTTTGGAGGCTTCAACCCATGACTGGTTTCTCCCATTGTTTCAGTGCCTGTGTAGAGGCAGCATGTCATGGTGGGGGCACGTGGTGCAGGTGCCTTTTCACTTCTTGGCTGGGATGAAAGAGAAGACAAGCCTAGCACCTAATTTCCTCTATCAAATGCTTGCCTTGGGGACTGGAAGATCTGCGAGGCCCCGTTCTTAGTTTCCACCACCTTGTACTAGCACATTGCTGAGGGCCAGCTATTGCCACGTGGCCTTGTGGGGACAGTCCTGACAATCCCAGCAAGCAATACCGCTCCATTTGTCCTGTCTCCCCAAAGCCTTTTCACTTCCCTTCTCTGCTACATACCCATGCTGTGGGCAGCACAGGGGAAACCAGGGAGAACCTCTGTACTCCCAGAGGGTTCCAGCCGCCAGAGTACAAGCACAAAGCGGTCTGAAGAGTCTCCCAATGCTACTGTATGCAAGCACCACTCTCTCACAAAAATTAGCCTACCCTGTTCATAGCTGATTTTTAAATAATGTTGAACTGGGAAGGAAGGAAAGAAAGAAGGAAAGAAAGGAGATATAGACTAAATGACTCAACTCTCTTTCTTCTCTGCAGCAATGGGAATCAAATACAGATCTTTGTGCATTCCAAGCAAGCGTTGTGCCACTGAGCCTCAACCCAGCTCAAGCCTGGACGTTTCCGACCACAGGAAGGCCCGAGAGAGAAAGAAGGGCTCAGGCCCTAGTGCTGTTAGAAGAAGAAAAGGGAGGAGGAGAAAGAAAACGAAAAGAACAAGAACGGGACAGAGAAGAAAGAGGAGCAGGAGAGAAAGGAGGCTGACAGGGAGAGGAAGAAGCTGAGGAGAAGAGCAGGAGGAGGGGAGGAGGAGGGCAGAAGAAGAGGAAGGGGCAGGCGAGAGGCACGCAGGCGAAGCGGATATATTGGCAAGAGCTGCCACTTAAAGCCTGGAGCTGTAACTCAGCAGCCCCGCCAGCCGCTCTCTGAGCGGGCTGTGCTTCCTCAGTCTCATTCGCTCCCAGAGAGGGTGGCGACGTTTACGCTCACATTTGTGCAGCTAACGTCTGCTCCCCAAATACAGTAGCCTGAGGCTCAGAAACACAAGCGCTCACTTTGGAGCATCCAGGCCACAGCAGGTGGCAAAGCGTGTCCACATTTGGCTGGAAGCAGAAGTTCACAGCACTGACCGTCGAGCACGGATATAACTAATAACTTTGAGCCGGAAGTCCCTGCTGAGAGAAAGAGCAGCCGGGATATATGAATGGTCCCCATTCCCAATGTCCCCAAAAGCAGCCATGGTCTGTGAATGGCTCATTTCTTCAGTGTCCCCTAAAGGCCATGTCTCAAAGGCTGGGAGGAGGTGAGGCTCCTGAGGACCCCACCTCATGTGCCCATGACACAAGCAGCTCTTCTCCACCACACAGTGACCTGCTGCTGCCTCACACAGGCCTGAAGACCCAAGACCACCTTTCCACAGATCGATGCCTCTAAGATCACGTGCCAGAACGAGCTTCCCCCCTTGTAAGTTGATCAGCTCAGGGATTTCATCAGAGAAAGAAAGTTCCCTAACAGCCCACAACTGCTGGGGGTAATCATGGCACAACCTGCCCTCTCCCCATGTTCTCTTGCCCCAAATCCTCTGGCTTCCTGCCTTCCACACACCTCCCCGTAACACCCACTGAATTAGACTCTGAGCGTGTTTTCAAACAGCATCACTATAAAGCACCCCTGGGTGCCAGGGGCTGAAACTCAGTGGCTCCTCTGACCATGTGCTTAGCATGTTCAAGGTTCTGGGTTTGAATCCCAGTGCCAAAAGCAAACAAGCAAACAAGCACCCTGCACATTTATTTCTCAGACTACAGTAGGCACTTAGTGGATATGCAAGGAACCTGCCGAAGGCTATAGGTGTCTGAACTTTATCTGTAAAAGGCCAGACAGTAAATATTATATCATAGACCACGTGGTCCCTGCCATGGTCACTTGATGCTGTGATAACCAAGCAGAGACAGTACACTAAAGGTGGGCATGACTCTGTGCCAATAAAATTTTATTTATAAAAATGGGCAACAAGTCAGTTTGCCAATCCTTCGACTGCAACGAAAGTATCACTTAGTGAAAAGTCTCTTCGGCTCTTCAGGCCAGAAGCAGCATCTTCAGGGCATTCGGTGAACACACATATCCAGGTACTTTTTTCTCCTCTGCTGTCCCTGGCAGGGAGGACAAGGGGCGTCTGTCCTTGAATGGCAGTGATTCTGAAAGACAAAGGGGGAGAGAGCCGAGCCTGTACCTCACCCCGCACAACAAGTGCCCTCTTCAGACTGCATGGAGCCAGCTCAATACCTTTGTAAGAGCGCCGAGCTCTCCTTTTGCTTCGCAGGCTTTTAGCAAGGGTACCAGGGCCAGGTTTATGCAAGGCCCTTAGAAATCAGTGGCAGAAGGGACATAATGCTGCTGGCACAGCCACGTCTTTTTCATGTGAAGCTACATGATCCCTTCTCATTTCACTTCTCGAGCACCCCATGGCACCCTTCCACGTATTAGGCTAATAACTGCATGAATCTAGTTAAAAGGAACCAAGCAATTATTTTAATTAGAAGAGAACAAAAATAACACTCCTGGCTCCTGTTGTAAGGGGCAAGAAGGAAGTAGTCAGGGTTCAAAAAGATCCCACAAAATATTTTTGTGAAAGGAAAAATAATTAAGACCAAATTTAGAATGTACTTGCAATAAATGGGCCAAATAAAATGAATGGTCCCACTGTACAGCAAGACCCATTCATACAGCAGCGCCCAGAACGTCCGTCTTCTGTGATCCTTTGTAGGGTACAGCCAGTTTGACAAAGAAAGGGAATGTCTAGGGGAGACTTTAATGATCCTCATGAATCCGGCGCACAACCTCTTGAAGAGCCTCTGTGTAAACTCTTTTATTAATGAGAGAAAGGGAAAGGATCTTGGTTGATTTGCCTTTTAAGCAGGAATTTTTTCATTTAAATTCTTAGATTGCTTAAGTTTGTTTCTCTGGAGAAAGCTACCTTTGCAGAAGATCCTTGTTGCTAACCCAATGTATAAAAAAACACTCCACCTCAGAGGGTTAGACTCAGTCGTCTAGAGTGAGACTGCATCGACAGGTTACCCAGAGTCTTTGCCCTTCTGACCACTTCCAGTCTGGATATTATGACCATTTTCTTCCATCTTAGACTTCCAAAAAGAGATGAAATGAAACTCAGAACAGCCAGCGAGTCCCTGTTGTTCCGGCTGCTCTGATCCAGCTGAGCACCTACTACCTGCAAGTTTCAGGTGTCCAAGATTCTGCCTTCCAGGAGCTCTCTGATTGGCTAACTAATGAAGACGGATCCAGGGCAGAAAGGAGACCCCTGAAGCCCCAGTGGGCAGGGGTCAAGGGTATCTAGCCTGGGCTGACTGTAGGAGGACAGAAGACATCCAGATACTCCACTCCAGGGAGAGCAGCCAGCAGAGCAGAAGCTGGGACACGGAACCAGGGTGTGCATGGATGGTGCTGGCAGAAAGAGCAGGGAGAACAGGGCTACAGACCAGAACAGTGACGAAAGCAGGCTGGCCAGGAGGGACATGAGGAAGCCTTGGGCCCGCACAGCAGCAGTGAGGGGTAGGCCTTTGGGCAGAAATGAGGCTGAGGAAGGGGTCAGGGTCCTCCTGCGAGCCGGGCAGCTCCCTTCCTCTTTAGCATGCAAGGGCACAGTTCATGAAGTCTTCACTGACACCCAGTCTGCCGGCAGCCACATCCAGACATCACCACCTTCGGAAACACACACTGTGAGTTCCTGTAAGTCGCCCAGTCCAAGGTATCCCTAGGATAATGGAAGCCAGATCGTCTTGGAGACTGATACAAGACCACCGCAGGATTTTCAGCGAGGGTGAACCATCGCTTGCCACTGAGAGCGAGCATGAGAATGATGGGGAAGAGGCAGCAATGGAGACCAGGATCCTACTGACACTGTGGCCCAGGCAATCAGTGACAGAGCTGGACCCTGAACGAGAACAACAGGACACAGGGAAAGAGGAGTTTGAGCTGTGAGATCCGCAGCAGACTGACCACAGAGGTCAGAAGTCAGAGGTGAAATTAGCTTTAAGAGTCCGAGCAGGGTCAGGTGTTTGATCCAAAATGCTTGTTTTGTGTCTCAAAAGGCCTTCCATGCTACAAGCCGTCTCTTCAACCCAGGATGGGTCTGCATCCTGGGCCCAGAACTGAGTGCAGTAGTAAGCGTCAGCCTCGGACACACCAGCGCACTGCGGAGGCACTGTGGCCAAGTGGAGTCCCTGGAGGACAGCTCCATGCTGCTCTCTTTCCCTCACAAAACACACAGAGCCAGCTTCCTGTGGGAAATCTACATCAAAATGCACAGGGGCTTGAGAGGGAGGAAGCTGGTAAGCACTTACTCCAACAAGCTATGTGCATATTTAATTACCATATTAAATTAGACTTATTTATGTTTCCACTTTTAAGAGAATTCAGTAGTACCCCAGGTCATGAACTTAATTCTTTCCACAATTCTGATCACAAACCAAATTGGATGAGAACTGAATCAAATTTCCCCATAAGGTCAACATTGACCCTAACCATTGAATTTGATTTGGCTCTGGTCCAATTTGGTTTACGACCAGAATTGTGGAAAAAATTAAGTTCGTGAACCGAGTACCACCATATAAAGAAGGAAGTCAAGCCTGGTGGCACACACCTACAATCTCAGCCACTCAGGAGGCTAAAGCAAGAGGATTCTAAATTTAATACCGGTCTAGGCACCTTAGCAACACCCTGTCTCAAAATAAAACGTTCTTAAAAGTCCTGGCAGTATAGCTCGGTGGTAGAGCACTTGCCTAGCAGACATGAGGCCCCAGGTTTAATAATCCTCATCACTGGGATATGTGTGTGTGTGGGTGTGTTAAAAGGATACTTCCTATCCAAAGGTGCCTCTCTCTCAACAGTGAAAATTCAAAGGAGAGAAGAAAAGAGGGAGAGAGAGAGAGAACGAACACTTCTTATTTCACGAGCCAGCTGAACTTGAATATACAACTGATAAGTGCTTTTACAGCAAAAGAAAATAAGTTACAATTCATAAACATTCCTATAAAATTATTTTTCAAAATATGAGCAAAATGCATGCAGCAATAGATAAAATATGTAACACTTCACACAACCAAGTTGGATTTAGTCCAAAATAAAAGACTGTTTTAACATCTACAAACCTTTTGAGGATTGAAGCCATAGCTTGGTCATGCAGCACTTGCCTTGTATATGTGAGGCCTTGGATTCCAGGACAAAAAGAAGAAAAAAGAAAAAGAAAAATTCACCACACTAACAGACTAAAAGGGAAAAGTCATGGTGATCTTTCCATAAATTAGTAAGTACTTAATTTATGACAAAAGTGTCATTGCAGAGCATTAGAAAAAGGAAGTATTTTCTATGAATGGTGCAAGCACAGTGGATAGCAACAATGGAAGAAAATAAACTTGATCCCAACCTCACACCACACGCAGAGATCTATGCAATGAACTGCAGTGTAGCTCAGTAGTAGGATGAAAGGTAGCTTTGGCTTCAATTCCCAGCACCAAAATAAAAGAAGGAGGAAAGAAAGAAAGTGAGAGAGAAATGAGAAGGAAGAGAGGGAGGGAAAGATAATGATTCTATGTGGACCATAAATCTAATATAAAATGTGAAACAACAAGGTGTTTAGACTATAAAAGAGGAGCTGGGGATATAGCTCAGTAGAATAAGTGCCTGCCTAGCAAGCGCAGGGTCCTGAGTTCAATCCCCAGTACCGCCAAAAAAAAAAGAAAGACTATAAAAGAATACTTTCTCAGCCCCGGGGTAAGCAAAGCTCTCTAGAAAGGGCATAGAAAATATTAACTATAGAAGAAAATATTCATAAAATATACTATCTTAAAATTAAAATATTTTAGTCATCCACAGATACTACAAAATAACAAAAAGCCAAGCACAGAGTGGCATGTAATATCTGCAACACATATAACAAAATGGTTCAAGTCAAATATATAAATACCTCCCTAAAACTCAGCCACAAAGATGGTGATACAATATAAAAAGAGCAAGAGACTTGAAGGAAAGCACTCATAAAAGAGAACATCCAAAAGGTCAATATACCTGAAAAACATGTCTAATTTATTGACAATCCATGAAATGAAATTAAAACCATAAAGACAGTGTGCTATACATCACCAAACTGGCCAGAATCAGACTAAGAAGCCCAAATACTAACAAGGTTGCAGAGGGGCTGCAAATCTGAATCAACACGGGTGTGCCTGACAATCTCTTCAGGAGACTACTTGGTATTACCTATTAATGTTGAGTATGGCTATGCCCTAGAGTTAGTGTTGTAGTCAGGGTTTGCAAAGGAACAGACTGAGTACAAGACACATAGTTTATAGGATTATTTTATAACATGCACCCAAAAAGTCCAATGCAGACAAATGCAAGAGGTCTGTCTGCTTGCTAGAGATGCAAAGAATCCAGCCAAAGGCCTGAATCCCGCTGCAATGTCCCACCCACACACATCCAGCTGGAAACAGGACCCATCGCAATGTCCTACAGGAGTACAGCCGGAGGCCTAGAGCCCACAGCATGGGCTCTTGCAAATCTTATCAAGGGTTCCTGCATGTCTCATGAAAATCTGTATGAAGGATCTGCACTGGGAAGGCCCAAAGGCCAGAGGTAGAAGCAAGAAAGTCTGCACCGGTGGAATGAAGGATCTGTGCCAGCAGGTTGAGGGATCTGCACTGGAGCCAGGAAGCGATGCACAAGGTAAGGGCTAGAGCTTCCCCAAAGAGAAACGCAGCCGTCCTCAGCAACAGCGAAGATCTGAGGCCCTCTGACCATGTGAAGAGCAGAGTTTGTATCAGGTAATCCAGCCAGGGCAAGCTTCTCCAGGAAAATCAATAGCATGCAACCTTCCCCTTCCATTTTCCTTTTTTCCTGTGGGCAACAATCCTCAGTGGCTCTTCCACACCCAGAACCACGCTCACTCAGTTCACCTGGGCATTCCAAGCAGAACATTAGTTAATCCACCACAGTTAGTAATTTCCCTTTTAGTTTATAGACAAGCTAAACAGAATGCATGCGCGCGCGCGGGCGCGCGCACACACACACACACACACACACACACACACAAACAAAAAGTGTAGAGCTCACAGCCACACTCTGAAATAGTCAAAGCTCAAATGTTCAACAAGGGCACCATGGATGTCCCATGGTATATGACAGGTCTAAGGCCAAAACTTGGAGAAATATGCTAGAATTATACCCAACAGCATAGACATGGTTCATCGATGTAATACTGAGAATGAAGCCAAACACAGAAGAACACCTACCCATGTTAAGAACTCTTACTACAACAAAAAAGTAATTTTTTCCAGTTAAAGAATAATTACTGAATGATTCAATTATATGAAGCTTTATTTTAAAAGCAAAACCAGTCCACGGTAGCCAAAGTCAGGACCGTGACGTCTTTGAGCAGGAGGGTGGGCTTTGTCTTGGGCAGTGGGAACACTGCACTGTCGCGGCTGCTGCCTGTCCTGAAGGTGGGAAAGTCTGGATGCTTCACTCAGATCAAAGCCTCCAGTCACCTGCAGCATCCCAAAGGAGCTGCAGTTACAGTTCCAAATGTTGGTTCCCATTTTCTTTGACTATGTAACCAGAGAGACTCACATAGAAAATTTGACAAGCTGCGTATTTGTTCATGTGCCACGGCTACCACAAGATGCTGTGGCTGGTGTGTCATAAGGAAGAGGTGCAGCGCTCTCTCTCACAGTTGCACAGCTTTGAGAACAGACTGCCGTTGACCCTGCTCTGGTAAAGGACACATAGTGGTGACCGTCGTGCCAAAGGAGAAGTGACCCAGAGACACAGGGAGCCTGAGCCAGGGCAGGGGCTGGGCTCCATCCTTCCTAACAGCTCATTCCCGAAGCAACCAAGGGCTCCCCGGTTCCCTGCAGAGAACACGGCCCCGATGATCCGATCTGCCCTTAAGGGTTCCGCTATCTCCCAACACGATAGCCTGTGCTGCTCCCGGAGCCCCGGGGGGGCACCCTCAAGCTACTCCCCAAACCCCAGCCAAATGCCTTTATTAAATCCAATCAAGCATCTCTCGGGGGGCCAAGTTTGTTCTGACCTGTAGCCTTGTTCCCTGTGAATTCAGTTCTAGGGCACGGAACAGGAAGAACGACGCCCATGATGTCAGGCCGGCCACGCTAGGTGGACAAGGACGCCTCCCTATGGGAAAGGAAAGAGCGAACTGCTGCTCTCTATGGTTGGGCTGCAATGTGAGCAATGCTTGAGGAGAGGAAGGGGGTAGACAAACAGGCAGGCAGACAGACAGACAGAGACAGTGCCAAAAGCCCCACGTATAAAATAAAGATGACGAGCAAGAGACCAGTGGAGGCTCAAGCATTCCCAGCCTTATTACACAAAATGGAATTAAAAGGTAACAAATTTAACCCAGCTACAAAAATAAAACTGCTTTCTCATGAAATGTATAATCGGCCTGCAGCCACTGGTTAGTAAAATCCAACTCCTCCCTCCAGAGAGAGAGGAGAGAGGGAAGGTGGGAGCGGGGAGAGAGAGAGAGAGAGCACTATTTATGGCGGCCAAAGCAGCAGGCTGCAGTTACCCTGGCCAGGATTGTGTTACAAAGACTCCTCTGCTCTCAAGCAAAAGCTAACGGCCAGCCGGGGTCAGGAAGAAAATTTTCCCTTTGGTGTAGCGTTTCACAGCTCTGGCCATGTAACACCGGCCCCTCTCCACACTGCCTGGCGTTCACACCTCCGTCCTGGCACCTGGCTCCGGGAAGATGCCGTTCTGCACCGGGTGTTGTTCACCCTCCGTGGCAGCAGCTGTAGCCTGTATTTAGGCAACACCTTGTGTTTCCAAAAGGTAAATACAATGAACATAATCAAAATTGTTCCTAACACTACTGTTTTTACATCAACAATCTACAAATATAGGGAAGAACTCAATATATGTGTGAAATAAACAGAAGGTAAGCCTACACTGAGGTAATTCAAAAGACAGCTCTATAATTTAGCAGCTTGGATTTCAATTGTTGCATTTTTAGGTAAGAACCATTAAGAAAAATATAGATGTTACTCATCAAAGTGATTGTCCTGTGCACTTGTATACCTTCTATAATTTATTTTTTTCGGGGCTTTTTACTTCAAAGAAATCACTAGCTAATGACATTTCAGACTTTAGAAATTTTTTCGGATAGCACACAGAAATTCCCTCAGGGACAGAATTGTGAATAAGTGGATTTTTTAAAAGATCATTAACAGATATTACAAACCAATTCAAACTGAGCATTTTCTTTGCAAATTACTTTTAACTTTTAAAGCCACTGGAAAAAAAAAAAAAGACAGTGAGTGATTTAATTTACTTAACCTGTCTGCAGATTGCAGCTTTGTATTCTACTGGCGATTGCATTTTTAACCAAAAGAAAAAAATCTCTATCTCTATTAGAGATATTTTTCTAAATTATTGCACCCCACAAGTGATATTTCAAAAGAGAATAATGTTTATTTTTTTTTTACATTTAGGAAGTTGTCCTGGAATTGAGAATGTTTATTCTATTGGCATGTTTAAAGCACACACAGAGTTCTGTATGCCTATATCTTGTTGCTTAATTAAAATTCTCCAGTAATTAGCAGGTTTATCGTCTCCTGAGTGCATGCACACTGCTGGTGGAATGTGGGTTTTCTGGAGGGGAAGGTAGGGCTCTTTTATTTAATGATCAAACTGTAGTTTCTGGACTAAAGAGCTAATATTTGGGGTGAGGTGCACCTTTCTTTCCTGATACATCAGGCCTGATTCTTATTTGCATCAGCTCCCCGTTGTGTGTGTTTTCCATTCAAAGGGATCCTGTAGACTTCAAAGGGAGTTGCCTGCGAGGACCAGCTATGTGGGAGTCCCGACAGGTTCCAGAACAAACCTAGAGCCAGGAGAAATCATGCCAAGAGCCACTTACACTGAAGCCCCCAAACCATGTCACAAAATTAAATGGTCTCCCCTGCCTAGGTCATCCCATGGCACACATGGGAAACGTCCCCAGGCCTGCCAACCACTGGGCTGGCTTCTCCAGCTACTACTTATAAATGTTTGATGAGCTCCATTTGTAAGAAAGTATGTTAATAAGAATTCTCTGAGATCAGTGTCCAGTACAGATGTTAAAAAGGCACTCGTTCAAGGTGCTAGAGTTTCCTTTTCTCCCTTTGAAAGTGCAAAGTCAACTTAGCAAAGCAAACAAAGGAATCTCATAACACCCTGGATGTCCCTCCCATCCACAACAGGAGGAATTCACCCAATAATTAAGGGTACATGGGCAGAGAAACGTATATTTCCTGAGTGTCTCTTGGGTAGCAGATATTTGCATTCCTCTTTGAATCCTCACCAATCTGTGATGAGGTGGATGGCGTTATCCTCCTCTGAAGACCATGAAATGGCCTTTGAGCAATTGAAACTGCAGGGAAGGAGGAACAGAACAAAGTCAGGGCCCAGATCAACGGAGCCCAAAGCTGTACCTACAGCTCAAGGAAATCCCAAAGGGGTGAACAGGATGGAGCTCAGGGCTGGCTGTGCCCACGCAGCAATGCCTCTCAGCATTGGGCTCCAGTGAGGGTCTCCAATGTAGTCCCATCTTGTCACAGGTGCCACTCTTCCAAAGGACTGGAGCATCTAGGCTGCACCCAACCTCACACTCACCCAGGGAAGACTGTATGTGCACCCTGCAATTGGGCTGTAAATGAATCCATTTGCCCTAAAAGGTTACCTCAGGATCCTGCCAGGAAAGACAGACTCCTGGCTGGTTGAAGTCTACATACAGTAGGCCACGTGCAGGTCACAAGTGTGTTCCCAAGTCCAGGCTGCCGATGACCCTCAGGAGATAAGGGAAAGTCCAGGTGACCACACCTTGGGTCAAGAATGTCAGAGGTACTGGCCCCAAGCAGGGCCAATTTTGGCCTTCTGAGCCCCAGAGGCCCAGACACCATGGATTGCTGTGGCACTCAGCCAGGTTGGGGAGGCTGGGCCTTGTCTCTACTGCGAGCACATCCTGGGGACCAATGCCCAGAAGTGTCACTGTGTGGCCACAGTCAGCCATGAGCTCCATTCTGTTCACTGAAGACTATGTGGCCAGGCCCTCTGAGGCCACTGGAAGGCACCGGTAGTTCCCAGCGAGGCCACTATGGCCATCCACCCAGCCTCGGCCAGCTGGCCAGACCCAAGGCAGCGTCCTTCCCTTTTTCAGCCGGAATCTTCCTCTGCACAGTCAGAGCCCCAGGCTTCCCTGCTCAGCCTGGTGCTGGTGAGGCCAAGGCTGAGGCAGTGCGATGCAGCCCTCTTGGCATCCACACAGGAGGTTCTGCGAGGCCTTTCCTCCAGCATCAGGCCCACGGTACACATCCACCTCCAGATTCTCTCCTCTGCCAGCAAGAACAACTCTAAGTACAGTAACTTCTCACGAGACACAAATCAAACCCAAAGTTTAAGAATAAATAAAACAAAACAGTACAGTGTTTCTGAGCACAGAACCCATCATTGCAGTTATTTGGCACTCCTTCTGCAAATCTTCTACTGCCACCTGGGTTCAGCTTCCAGCACCGCCTCCATGGGTGCCTCCAGGCACCCCCAGGGAATCAAACCAAGACCAGCACCGCAGAGACAGCAATACTCTGCACCATGCACCTCTCCACGCCCTATTTGACACCCTCTCCACTTGCATCTCCATGCACAGCCCAGGGCTGGGGCCACCAGGGGCCACAAGGACAATGTTGGTCCTCCAGCTGGCCCAGGCCCAGCTAGTGTGGGCACAGGAAATACAGGGCAGGAGGGCTCAGATGGAAAGCAGACACCTGGAGCCCCTGCTGCTGCCTCTCATCAGAAGTGCCCCTCACACAAAGGACTAACATCTGCACATAAAAAAACTGAAAAAACGAGACCTCTCCAACTTAAGACCCAGCCCAAAAATGGGCCTCTGAGATGAAGATGCACTTTTCAGAGGAAGAAATACAAATAACAAATGAATATATGAAAAAGTTGTTCAATATCACTGGTCATTTGAGAGATGCAAATTAAAACAACACTGAGATTGTGTCTCACCTCAGAAAGAATGGCTACCATCAAGAAATTAGCCAATAACAAATGCTGGAGGGGCTGGGGAGAAAAAGGAACGCTTTCCCTCTGCTGGTAGGAATGTAGACTGGTGAACCCACTGTGGAAATCAGTGTGGAGATTCCTCAAAAAACTAGGCTTGGAGGTTCCACTTGACCCAGCTGTTCCTCTTCTGGGTATGTTCCCAGAAGAACTGGAAACATCACACCACAGCAATAGATGCATGCCCATGTTTATAGCGGCCCAGTTGGTAATAGGTAAATCTTGGAAACAACTTAGTCCTCAGCCCACTTATCCCAACCCCCAACATGCACAACAGCCCTAGCTATCATCAGGAGGCTGAGGCAGGAGCACCATGTAAGCCTGAGAGCTCAAAGCCAGCCTTGGCAGCCTAGCAAAAGCCTCTAGCCTCTCTATCTCCAAACACAGAAGTCGGCCCTGGCCTGTGGCAGGAGATAGCAGTGTTGGTCAAAGCCCATCCATCAGGGCTGCTGGCTTCAGCAGAGAGTCTAGGAATTGGGTCCAAGAACAATACACTTCCAAGGCAGGGCTGGGGCAGAGATAGAGATGGAGATGGAGGTGATGAGATGGAGATGATGGAGATGTAAGTGATGAGGTGGAGGTGATGGAGATGGAGGTGATGGAGATGGAGATGGAGGTGATGGAGACAGAGGTGATGGAGATGGAGGTGATGGAGACAGAGGTGATGGAGACAGAGGTGACGGAGATGGAGATGATGGAGAGGGAGATGGAGGTGATGGAGACAGAGGTGACAGAGATGGAGGTGATGGAGACAGAGGTGACAGAGATGGAGGTGATGGAGATGGAGATGATGGAGACAGAGGTGACGGAGATGGAGGTGATGGAGATGGAGGTGATGGAGAGGGAGATGGAGGTGATGGAGATGGAGATGATGGAGACAGAGGTGATGGAGATGGAGGTGATGGAGATGGAGATGATGGAGAGGGAGATGGAGGTGATGGAGACAGAGGTGA
>PVLD010018357.1:0-39194 GCA_004027595.1 Dinomys branickii | reverse complement strand
AGCGTCTGGGACTTTTCCACGTCTCGCCCCGGCAGCCTGGTCCGCCCTACCACATCTCCCCCGGCATCTCAGAGAAATACGCCCAGTTTAAACTTCCCAGCTGAGGTCCCGGTATTCACGCTCGCCAAGTCTGTCTCGAGCTGGTGGTGTTTATCAAAGAGGCTCGCTCCCTTGCTGCTCACCTGGTCGCCATCTTCCTCCAGTCATCTGTGGCATTTTAATATAATGGAATATTATTCAGCTATAAAGAAAGACAGTTTTGGGGACTTTGTAGGCAAGTGGTCAAAACTGGAGCCTATACTCATAAGTGAAATAAATCAGCGGTACATATACAGGCAACATATTGTATCACTGGTGTAAGAACCTGAGGGTCGGAATATAAACTAAGAGACATGAAGGAAATCTGTTCAAAAACAAAGATCAGATGGGACGAGGGAAAGGAGAAAAGAAACAGGCAAAAATGTATGTATGTATATATGTATATACATATATGCAGGAGGGCTAACATGGTTCTACTAGTGTATTATATCACTTAATGCTAAGGAATAATTGATGATGGGTTATTTGATCAATCTTGTATGTCTGTATGTGTTATCCTGAACACACACTTCGAAGTTATCAATATGCAAAGCAGCAACTATTGTTGTTTTTTTTTTTGTCTTTGGTTTTTCGTTTTTTGTGATTTTCTGTTGTTGAGAGGATTAACTGTCTGACCAATTTTGCATGTCTGTATCTGTGTTCATATATATACACTTCGAAGATATCAATAGGTAAAGCAACAACCACTGTTGAGTCCATATCACCTTGTCTGTAAATCAGTTTTGATTGTACTATTTTTTATGCTAATTTGTGTCTGTTTGTTAATGTGTTTTTGTGGTTTTATTTTTTAAAAAAATAAAAAAATATATAAAATAAATAAAATAGACATAGACTGAAAACAAGAGGAGCACAGGAACATAATGGAAACCATGAATTTCCAACATAGGAAAAAATGGAATCAGTGAAATAGATTCAAATATATATCTAGGAAATTAAAAATTCCATGGAAATCTACAAATCTGAATGAAAGATAGTGAAGATAGACTATCAGACCTAGACAAGATCACAGTTATCAATCACACACACACAAAAATCATTTAAAAATAACAAGGGAACATGAAAAAATAATCTAATAACTGCGTGATGATGCAAAAAAGAACAATTTAAGACTGACTTGGGTCAATAAAAAAGCAAAAGTCATCAAAAACAACATAAAAAATCCATTCACAGAAGTAGTAGCAGAAAACTTTCCAAAGATGGAAAAAGAATTTGATATACTATTAAGTGAGATGCAGAGAACTCATATTAGTCATGACCAAGGTAATTCAACACCACCTCATATAATAATCAAGATTCCAGAAATTCAATAGAAGCACAGAATATTAAAAGTTGTTAGAGAACATATACAAGTCACCTTTAAAAGAAAGTCCATCAGAGTCTCAGCTGACTTCTCAAAACAAACACTAAAGTCAAGGAAATTTTGAAGCAAATATTTCATGTCCTGAAAGAACATGAGTTCCAAGCCAGATTGATGTATCCTGCTAAACAACCTATGAAAATTAATGGAGAAATAAGATACCTCCATGACAAAGAACAACTTTAGAAATTCATAACCACCAAACCAGCCCTGCCAAGTATCCTCAAATATATTCTAGAAAGAGAAAGATCACAATTCCAAGAGTACCAGTACAAAGAAGCCACCAGGCAGGGTAAGTAATTAAACAGAGGGGAAAGACAGGGAGCCATCAGCAGGAAAATAATATGACAATAACAAGCCAATACGTATCAGTTAGAACAATCAAAGTAACACCATATAAGTGGTCATATAAATGGACTCATCATACCAACCAAAAGAAACACACTGGCAGAATGGATTAAGAAAAACGATCCAACAATATACTGCATTCAAGAAACATATTTAATTCAAAAACAAATTCATAGACCAAAAGTCAACAGATGGAAAACAATACTCAATGTGACAGGAACCCAGAAACAATCAAGGATAGCCATTCTATTTGCAAATAAAGTGAACTTCAAGCCAGGACTGATCAAAAGAGATAAAGAAGGTCAGCACATACTTGTTAAGAAAAAACTTTAAGAAGAGATAACAAACACAAATATATGTATGTACCAAATACAGGTGCACCTACCTATATAAAACAAATACTAATGAACATGAAAAACCAAATAAGCACAAACACAATTGTAATGGGGCCTTAATACCCTACAGTCACAAATGGATAGCTCAACTAGACAAAAAAATCAACAATTAGTTACATGCATTTTCATTTATTATGCATAAACTTATTAAAAAAAGATAAGGTGGCCAAGTGTGTTTAGAGTTGTTTCTGCATCTTCTAATATGTTCCATCATGGTAGTGGCAAAAAAACAGACCTGAGGATCAATGGAACATATCAGAAGATGCAGAAACAACTCCAAACACACTTGGCCACCTTATCTTTGACAAAGGGGCCAAACACATACACTAGAAGAAAGACAGCCTTTTTAATAAATGGTGCTGGAAAAACTGACTTTTCACATGGCAAAGACTAAAACTATACCTATGTCTATCACCATGCACTAAAATTGAAATGGGTCAAAGATATAAATATTAAAACAGAAACACTAAATCTTCTGGAAGAGCCATCTTCTGGTAGAGCTCTTGAAGACATAGGTGTAAATAAAGACTTCATGAACAGAGCCCTGATGGCATGGGAAATACTACAAAGAATCAAGAACTTGGATCTCATTCTATTAAAAAGCTTGCACAGCAAAAGAAAGCACCAACAGAATGAGAAGATAACCTACAGAGTGGAAAAAAATCTTAGCCAGTTGTTTTTCAGACAAAAGACTAATATCTAGAACATATAAAGAATTTAATAAAATCAGACCTCCCAAATTTAAAGACCCAATCCAAAAATGGGCATCTAAAATGAATAGACATTTTTCAGATGAAGTACAAATGGTAAATAGATATATGAAAAAATATTCAACATCACTGATAATTTGAGACATGCAAATTAAAACAATACTGAGACTCCATGTTGCTCCAGAAAAGGTGGCTATTATTAAGAAATCTACCAAAAATAAATGCTAGTGAGGCTGTGGGGAAGAAGGAACATTTGTCCATTGATGGTGGGAGTATAGACTGGTGCAACCACTATGGAAATCAGTGTGGGGATTCCTCAAAAATCTAAAACTAGAAGTTCCAATGGCCTTGAATCAAGGCCAGCAGTTTTCTGAAGCTGTTGGTTTCAAGCAGGAGCCTAAAGTGGTATCTTTCTGTGGTGTGTTGGCCATTTCAGAACTTTAGAAATGTAACGGTCAATTCATTAGAAAGAAACAAATAACTAAATAAATTTTACTCTGCCCGGCCCCCATGGTGTGCCAGGCACTCTATCCGGCCCTTGGGGTATGTCAGGTGCTTCGCCCTGCCTCCGGGGTGTACCAGGTGCTTTGCCCCACCCCGGGATGACCCGGGAGACTCACCTGAGCCTATAGACACGGACACACTGACAGAGCCTGGTGGTCCGCTGTGTAACTCCGCCTACCCAACCAGACACCCGAGGGCTGTGAGGGCTTGCCAAAGGGTGCTTCTGCACCTCCTGCCATAGTAATTTGTGTACACCCATGTATTATACAGCACATTTAGAAGCAGCCAAGTCTCTTCCCAAAGTAAGAGCATGAGGGCGTAAATAAGCCAAAAGTGCAGTTATTACCAGTGGGAAGACCACGGACAGGGTGGTAGAACAACAGAGGTGAAGTGGAGAAAATTGAGTAATTGAACGAGCCATCATCTATAGAACTGAGTGATAGGGATGGAGATGACATTATGTAATGCAATATCCAGTGTTGGCCCTCTACTATTTTCTCTGTAATTTGGTGTTTCCTTTATTGTTTTTGTGTTAACAAATGCAAATACAACACTATGTAATGCAGCATCCAGTGATGGTTCCCTGCTATCTCCTCTGTAATTTGGTATTTCCTTTGTTGATTTTGTTATGACATATACGAAGATAATATTATGTTATACAGCATCCAGTGCCAATTCCCTACCATCTTCTATATATCTTGGTATTTTCTGTATTGTTTCTGTGTTATTCTGGGTTCTTTTGTCTTAAAAATAAAATTAAAAAAAAAGAAGTTCCATTTGACCCAGCTCTTCCCCTTCTGGGTATCTTCCCAAGAAGAATTAAATGTGTCATACCATAGTGATGTATGTGCACCCATATTTACAGCAACACAATTTGTAATAGCTTAAACTTGGAAACTACCCAAATGCCCATCAACTGATAAATGGATAAAAAGATGCAGTTTTTAATATAATAGAGTATTACTCAGTCATAAAGAAGAAGAAACTTGAGACATTTATATCTAAATGGATGGGCCTTGAGACCTTACTCTTAAGTTAAATAAATTGGGCACACATATATAAATAACACCGTGTCTCTCTGGTGTGAGAAACTGAAAGTCTAAATAAGAACCAAAATGTATAATAGATATTGTGAAATAGGAAGAAATTGTTCAAAAGGAATTGGGGGGGGCTGGGGATATAGCTCAGTGGAATAAGCGCTTGCCTAGCAAGCGCAGGGTCCTGAGTTCGATCCCCAGTACCGCAAAAAAAAAAAAAAAAAAAAAAAAAAAAAACAAAAGGAATTGGGAACTGGGTGGAGGGTGAGGAAGGGTAAAGAAAAACAATGAGAAAAAATACTACAATGGAAACAATCTTTCTAAATAAGAAGGGAAAGGGGCTTGAAGGGATGGGAGGGGAATAGGTTAAAAAAAAGAACTAAGATATATGATGTACAGGTACAGATTCCCTACGATGAAGATGATATTTATGTATATCTAAATTGTATCAATAAACTTAATTAAAAATTTAAAAACATAAAACAAGAGGTGACCTTTAATTCCCACCCTGCACCCCTACCTGAGTGTAGGCCAGACGTGGTGAGTCACTTCCAAAGCACAGTGGTACCCTGGTTCATAAACTTAATTCTTTCCATCATTCTGGATAAGCATCTGATAAAAATCCTTGGAAATGCAAGATGTTAGCAATGTGGAGAATTGGGCTGTGCTGGCTATTTCTCTGAAAACCTAAAATGTCTCCAAATAAACAGTTTATTAGAAATAGAATTCACCAACAAACCCATTTTTCTGACCTCATCTCTCTTCTCTCGTAGCTGAGATTTGTGGAAGGCCACAGTCAGCATCAATATTTACTGTCTCCTTCGATCCATCCCCAAACCACTTCCGCTAGAATTCCATGGTCTCTGCTCCATAGAACTCTACTCTCCATGATGAATTTGAGCAAAATGACCACTTTCTCCCTGGACCTCTACCTGCCTTTCACTAATGATTACTGGTCCTTGTCTCTTGCATACTATACACATGCAGCATAGATGCCCTAGTTATCTGTCTGCCTTGGTTTGAATTTCCACACCTGTATGCATTAATGACACTGAAGTCCATATTTGAGACGTGTGTCTGGTGCAAACTCCTCGTGACTGTCCCCCACCTACTCACTCAAAACATCCCCAGACTAAGTTCCTTTTCCTCCTTCTCTGCATAAAGCACTTCTCTGTTCCTGCATGGGCGAACTGCGTTGTCTATCACCCAGCTGTCCACACTTCAAGTGAACTGGAAAGTTGAGCCCCTGCTCCCCATGACCAAAAATGTCCTCCCTATCTTCTTCTCTTGATCTTCTTCCCTCCCTTAATTCAGGCTGTTATCCACTGTCACCTGCCCGTTGCCACAGTTCCCTTTATTTTTGCACATCTCCAGTTCATCCTTCGTATTTCTGACAATGATATTTCTGTTTTATTAGTGCATATTACTTACACAGCACAATGGATTTCATTTTGGCATAGTCATACATGCACATATCATACTTTGGTCATTGCCACTAAAATAAAAAAGAAACCCATGACTTCCTTTTTCTAAAGCTCCAATGACTTCCAGTTACTTTGAGGGACATGTCCAAATTTCTTTCCAAGTTTTTAAAAGCTCCCATTACCTGACTGGAATATCTTCAGCTTCATCTCCACTGACTTTGCCCAGACTTCCACCATAGCAGGCTCCTTATACTTCTCCAGTTCTCGAACATGTGCTGCTCCCTCTCCCTTCAAGTGGATTCTCCCACATCTAGAGCTCCCTACTTCACTATGGCCTGGCACATTCATGACATCTCTCAAGCCTCATTGCTCCTCAGCAGAGAGATTCAGCAGCATGTGCACCACTCTTAACTGATCAACTGCAGCCTTTGTCCCTGAGAACTTTGGGTTGGCAAGAGCTTTGCATCTTTGGTTTCTTTATTTGCTAATGACTTTTTCAAGTACCAAAAGGGGTTAGAGCACATGGTTTGTTGGTTATCATAATTCTTTATGAAGGAAGAAGGGAAAACAAAGAAAGTACAGGGGTGCCACAGTTCACAAACTTAATCCGTTCCGTGACTCTGGAAAAGAGGGCCACCTTTGCGTTTGTGCAGAAAAACACATGTGGCCATGTTTGTCACCCAATGTAGAGCTTGTAAACAAAAACAAAATTTTGCCAAATGCTTTTGTTTCTGAACCAAATTGTTCATAAACAAAAGCACTTGTGAACCAAAGTAGCATTATGTAGGTAGACTCTTCATGAGTTTGACATGGGGGACATTAAGAGAAAAGGCAAAACATGCACTTAAATGGTGGGACTAGTTCCCAACACTAATATATAATGATAATCTCTGAAGAAAATCATCCACTTTGGCAAGTGATTCCCAAATTGGGAATGGCTGATGGATCGTAACAAGCGACTGCTGAGATGAGGGATGGTGCTGTCTGTGATGAAGAGGAGCAGATGAGAGTGAGTTATGAGCTCTAATTCCACCTGGGATGTGAGTAAATAACACAGTACCAGAGAGAGGCTCCAGATGGTTTGTATCCTGAGTGTGACCAGAACACCACTGAGGAATTGGAGCCAGGTAATTCAAACCGGGCCTGCCTTTTTATGTTGCAGTGATTCACAAACCTGCTGGAGTGTGTCTGTTGGATGTGTTTGGTGGCCCTTTTGTAGAAGCAGATTTCCAAGGAAACAATCAAAATTGTTGTTATACCTTAGCTAAAGCCTGTTGCATGCCAGAAGATTCCTGATAATTTTGGGAATCCCTCACTGAGGCTATTTTGTATGCATGCGTTGATCCATCCCATCTATCGTAAAGTGAAGGGTTAGGCTAGAGCATGCCAAATGAGAATAAGAAAGCAAGGTGGTCACCATTTTCACATCCACTTGATTTCCTGCTTCCACTGCTGGAATTATTTGGAACATACAATATCGAGGATGAGTTTTCACAGATAGTGTGAGAAGGGCAGCTGCCTCTGGACCCTGTGCCACCTGAGGGTCAAAGTAGAGCTATGCAACTAGAAACACAAGCAAGATTTTCTTTGGCCTACACCTCCAAAGCCAGCACCTCCCAGTCCTGGGGGATGAGCACCTGCAGAAAAAAAGCATGATGGGACCCATTCACCTTCCAGGGTCATGTGGAATGGACGGAGCCTGTAGGGCTGTGCTTCATGCTGAAGAAGGAACTGGGACAGGAGGCAGCAATGCTTTGGGCCAAAGGGAGACACACAGTAGCTGAGTGCTCCAGGTACCTGCAGGACACCGTGGTCCACAGAGACCAAGTCCCATTTTGCCATCATTGGCTTTCAGACATATGTATGTCTGAGGACAAAGCATGAATACTTTACTCTGGGGGAAATAAACCTTTCAATTTCTTCTCTCTGTACAAGCTGATCTTCATGACTGACTGCATCCTACTTCCTCTGGTTACAAACCAGTGGATCGGTGAGTGTTTACTGAGAGTGTCCTGCTCATGAGGTGTTGGTGTAGGGACACAGAGATGGAAGCTACTGTCTTCAATGAAGTGCTTTCACTCTAGTCTGAGATACAGATTTTAAAGCATATATTTTGATAGAGATCATTTTAAGAACTCAGCAAGTCTGTTTTTTTTTTTTTTCCGGTACCAGGGATCGAACTCAAGACCTTGTGCTTGCCAGGCAAGCGCTTATGCCACTGAGCTATACCCCCAGCCCTCTCAGCAAGTCTATTGTGGAGGGACCTTGGACAGCCCACATAGGGGTGGTGAGGAAATGGCAAGAGGCCACTGGCAGCACCATCTTTGGCCTCCTCATGGGACTTCATGCCGTAGGTTCAAGGCGATGCATGTTCCTTATCAGTTTTATACAGTTTGTCAGGCGGGTGAAGGATGAGTAAAGGATGCAAGGCCAGAAAGCCCAGAGAATACGGAAAAGAAAGAAAATATGCCTCGAGGCTTTCTTCACTTGTGTTCTAGACACCCATCTCTAGCACTGACACAGAACTCATAGCAAATAGCGTTAACTTCCAACACGTGTCTTAAAAGTGAAATGGTTCTTTGATAAGCAAACTTTCCAGGCTGCTTACTGCAGGATTAGAGGCCCATCTGCTTCCCTCAGTTTATAGGGAAGAAAGCAACAAGAAAAACCTTCTCATGTTGTCCTACAGAAATGCTGTGGGCTGTTTCGATCGTAGGAGAGGGAGATGGCCAGGTCACCCAGGTCTCTCCACACAGAGGAGGCAGGGACTGGGGACTGGCTGCTCCTGTGCTGGCACAGGCGCTTATTTTTCTCATGCTGATTTGCTGGAGAAGTGGTTGAAATGAGAAGCTAAATGCCACATTGCCCGCCCACTGAAGTCTGGGCTCAAGGGAAAGGGGAACGATTGCCAGAGCGTTTGCTGTTCCCAATCCACTCCTGGACCTTACGCTGTCTTCCTGAGGGTTGCCAAACAGCTTGGTGGAGACTGGCCTGTGGAGGGTGTGGGTAGGGGTGGGGACGGGGAGGGAGCAGTTGGCGCCTGGTCTCCATCTCTGGTTCAGAAGCAGCTCCCTTCTTGCAAGACTGGTATCCTGTACGGCAAGCAGGGTAAGTCTCTGGCTGCATGCTGTGTGCTCTGCCATTTGACTATGGGTATGTATGTAAGGTTAGACATATTTGCAGTTAGACAAATTTGGAGTTTTAACCTTTTACTTGTTATTTTCATTGGGAATTTCTTGGTAAGAACAAAATCCATGGTGATGCCTTAGACAGAAATTCTCTTTCTGTGAAAGAATGATAGCTCCTGTCTGTGGATTTTGAGTGGGGTTTCCCTGAGGAAGAGTCTGTGACCAGGAGGTGACAATCGAGACATCTGCAGTGACAGAATACTGTGGGAAGAGCGGGTTCCAGGGCTCATTGGAGTGGGATTTGAGGTCAAGCTCTCATCACTATGTTGGCCCTGTAAATCCCTTCTTTCTTCCGCCCTGCCCTCCCTGGGTGAGGAATGAGGGAACTGAACCTGCACCTCAGTCTGACTCTGGAGCAGACTGAGCCCTGAAGAACTGGAAATCATTTCAGAGCGGGCAGATGTTGGGGCTGGTAGGAAATGTGGTTCTTCCTTGTGCACCTTGTAGCACAGCTATGCTTTGCCGGATGACAGTGATGGTGGTTAAAGTCATGTAGGTGCTGAGGTAAGACTGGCAGATAGGGGCTGGGGATATAGCTCAGTGGGGGCTGGGGATATAGCTCAGTGGAATAAGCACTTGCCTAGCAAGCGCAGGGTCCTGAGTTCGATCCCCAGTACCGCAAAAAAAAAAAAAAAAAAAAAAAAAGACTGGCAGATAACTGTTGGAGACAGCAGCCTCCACCTGTCCACTGTGTGGTAACACCAGCGAACGCTGGTCTGCACAAGGAGGAGGATGGGACAGGAGGAACTTTTTACCCTTGAAAAACTGGTGGAGATCTGCTTCCTATAGGGTGTCAACATGCTTCTGTAATCCAGTGTTGAAACCCTGGTCTGGACCTCAGCAGGACAGCAGGGTTTCTAAGAAGACTGTAGGATTCTGGGCTGTGTACGATTTGCTATCTGCTGAAGCTTCTTACTGGAGACAGGCTCAGTGCATTAGGGCGACTCCTGAGGTGTCCTGTCCACATGGGGCCATAAGACAGACAGGCTGCTCCTTAGGGACTGGCAGCACTGAGCAAGGAGGGCAGAACTTGGTATTCACTGCATGGTTCCAGGTTCACAGACTTCTTCTATAGGGAGGGAAGTTAGGGCAAAATTGAAGTGAGAAGATAAAATACTGGCTGCTGCTTTATAGAAAGGAGAGAATGAGTCCTCAGGAATGGATTTCAAAGCACAATGAGCTCCCCCCTTGACCTTTATCTGTTTAAAATTTTTAAGTAATGTATTATGTAATTTCACAATAACAATAATAACAGTTACTAAACACCAAATACCACTCTTCCAAGTGTTCAAATTTATTTACTGATTCAAACCATACAAACCCACATAGAACATTGTTATTCCAATTTGAGAGGGAAATGAAGGCACGAAGAGATCCTGCCCCTTCCTCCAGCTCACAGTAGCAGGTATTGGAGCTGAAACCCAAACTCAGCCAGCTTGGCTCCAGGTCTGGGCTTGTGAACACATTATCATGCTATCAGAAAAGCAAAGTCAAAATGCACTATAAATGTAATAGCTCAGGATAGACTATTGCCTGGCACGCAGGGGGCTCTGTGTTTGATCCTTGTACAAGGAGCAATGAAACAGAAGTCCCTGCTCTCCTCTCCACCCAATTGTTATTCTCTAGAAACAGCTGTCTGTGCTTCTTCTTGTGATTCCTCTGACATCTATTCTTGTTCTGCTTAATAGCATGTTTGTGGTGGCTCTTTCTTGATTTTTAGTTTTCAACATTATTTATTGACTTTGTCTTGTGGAAGATGGAAGACACCTTCCTGTGGAAGATACACTTCTCTTCACCTGTGCCTTAAACACTTAAATACCCTGTCTGCCCCCCACCTCTGCTTTACAATTACAGCACCATTTTTTAACTAAATCATTATTCAGCACTTAGCGTTATGTAGTCATGTAAATATTATTCAAAATGAGACATACACTATTCTATTATCTTTCTGTCCAAGCTTTGTAATCAATAGCACATTCTTTTGTGTTATGCTTCTATCTGCTTAGGTATCTCTAATTCTTCCCCAGCTTGTTAAGTAAGCTATAAAGCACTTTTCAATATGAACAGATACCTCAAATGATTTGGGGGGTTTTCCTTTTTATTGGACTTATTCCCTTTGGAGTCCATGGCCTGTCCTCCTATGCCAGTCAAGATGGTTATGCTCTAAGGCCGATGCATAGCTCACATCCTAGGATTTGTCCTCATTACCATCTGGGTATTTCCTTTATGTGTCTCTTTTGTTAGACTCTTGGTCTCCTGGATCTTGTGACTTCCGCTCCCTGGTTTAGAGCTCTTCCAGTAGCTTCCTAAGAAAATATACAAGGAAAGTCAAGATTTGAAGTACTAAGATGGTCTGAAAATATCTTTATGCTACTCTCACATGGGATTATACTTTGAGTATAGCTTTCT
Source organism: Dinomys branickii (assembly GCA_004027595.1). Lineage (NCBI taxonomy): Eukaryota > Metazoa > Chordata > Mammalia > Rodentia > Dinomyidae > Dinomys > Dinomys branickii. The sequence goes on along the minus strand of PVLD010018357.1, from coordinate 27,723 downwards.
AGACTGGACACAAGTCTCTGTTCAAATTTTAAGCCTTTGTCCCATTGTGGTCTATCTCCTGGATCACATCTAGCTCCTTTTAGAAAAGAGTGAGGACATTCTGTATTCCTATTTCTCTGCTAGGAACTGACCTTTCTCTCTGGAAATGTTTAGGGACTTTTTATCTTAAATTTCACGATGATGTGCCTTAATGGGTCTTTATAAAGTTCAACGTGCTAGGCATGCGATATTCTCTTTCATTTGGGAAGGTCATACTTTTAGGCTCAAGAATATTTTTCTTATATTTTAAAATGTTTCTTCTTTAGGCATTCCTTTAGATAATCTCATCAATTGAGTGTGAGTCTCCATGGACTTAGCCTTTAATTTTTACCCTACCTGTTTTCCCTTTCTCATCTTTTCTCTGTCATGCTTTCTAGATTTCTTTAGCCTTGTTATCTATTTTATTCTATTGAATTTTTCAATAATATAATATTTTCAGTTTCTATGAACCTTCCTTCTGTTCCATTATTTTGTTGCATCTATTTTTACAAAGATTTTATGTCTTTTTATCTGAGATTATTAAATTAAAAAAAAATTGTTCTGATTTCTCAATTGCTTGCTCTTCCTCTGTTTTTTTTTTCCTCTTTATTTATTTATTTTGGAGGGAAGGGTGGGGTTTAGGCCTCTAAGAGTAACTTGACTGGCATAGAGATTTGTGCTCGGTTTAAAACCCTGGAAAGCGCATTGTAATTTGTGTGCATGTTTAGCAGCCGTGATAGTGAGCGGGTGAAGAGTGACAGAGCAAACATCAAGGTTGCCGGGCAAACTCTTGGATGTGTTATTAGCTTCCAGCATACGCAGAATTTTCTTCCTTTGAGGTCAGTGAGCTTCTTCCGTAAGAACTTCTCCAGCTCCTTGGCTGGGGAACAGGGGTTTCCGATTGTGAGCAAGGAAAGATGGTGGGCTTCACTGCCAGTGGGTAAGCACCATTTCTTTTCATTTCGATGTCTCATCTCCAGCGTTCAGCTGGGCCTGGTATCCCGCCAGAGAATGATCCTGCTTGTCCCTGGATGGAGGAGAAGAAGCTCTCTGGCTTTGTGGACCTGGGGGCCACGTGGGGTCTACTTCTTGTTAAAGCGGAAACCAGTCAGCTCTTTGGGGTCACCCCTTGTCAGCCAGTGGAGACACATGGTGTCCCCAACCTCAGTGACTCTCAGGGGTTGCTGGGTGAATGCACTGGCGCCTTGTTCACTCCCCAGTCCCTTAGCTGGCAGTTGAGTTTTAGTCACTACTCATTTATCTACTTTTTATTTCCTCCCTTACTTTAATGTTATTTTGAGTTCATATCTTTCTATTCCTCCATCCTAATGATGTTCTGGGAGGGAACATACTCTCATACTTTGGAGGAAGGTTTAGGTGATGCTTATGTTAATAGCAAAAGGAGAGAGAAAAGGTGCTTGTCTCTGGGCTTTGCCAAAGAACATTAGTGAGGTAGGGATCCTGTGAGAAAGATAATTATTTCAATGTTTAATTTCCCAGGAATCCAGATTGTCACAGATTTCAAAATTAGTGCTAGGAATAATAGTCAGTAGTGACTCTCATTAACTTCTCTCATCCCAGTTAATGAGTGAAGAATGGAAATTAGCTGTATTCTTTGAAATCACAGGATCTCTCCACTTGCATTTATATAGAAGAAGCATAATTTCAAAATGATACCAATCTGAATACATAACAATGCATTCTGGTTTTAAAATTATGACTTAAAGAATAAAAAAATTTCCCAGACAAGTGAAAAATCAACTCACAACAAATAATATAGCCTTAGATTCTAATACAAAGTATAAAATAAATATTCATGAGTTTATACCGATAAAACAAATGATTGAATAATGTGTATGTGGGGCTGGGGATATAGCTCAGTGGAATAAGCACTTGCCTAGCAAGCGCAGGGTCCTGAGTTCGATCCCCAGTACCACAAAAAAAAAAAAAAAAAAAAGAATAATGTGTATGTGGGAGAATAAACAAAACTCCCACACAGAATTCCAAATAACATATGCAGCTATAATAATATGGATATAATAAAGTAGATACCAGGTGCTCTGCACTCCTAGGTGTGGGTTATGAATAATGACTTCACAGAGACCTCGGTATGGAAAGGGGAGAGAGTAGAACTTTATAGGAGGAAACATGACAACTATAACCTCACTCAAGTGACCAAAAATGGACATCAATGTGGTCAGTCCTGTGTAGGGTGTAAGTCCTCAGCCCGATGGGGTGAAGTTAGCATCTCACCCCTGTGATCTGACAACCTGTAACCCAAGTTTAATCACCAGACAAACATCAGACAAATTCCAGTAGCAAAACATGCTACAAAACACCTGACCAGAGTTGCCCACAGTGTCAAAATAACTAAAACAGGCAAAGAGAGAAAAACTGTCACAGTAAAGACAACTAAGAGCTATAAAAGTGAAATGAAATGTGGTATCCTAGATGGAATCCTGCGACAGAAAAAGGACATTTGGTGAAAAACTAAGGAAATCTTCATACACTACAGACTTTTGTTAGCAATATCTTGTCAATATTGGTTGATAAATTGTGATGAATACATCGGGGTAACAATATAAGACATAGAGGAAAATAAGCGTGGAATATATGGGAACCCTCTGTACCACATTCATTATTTTTCCATAAAAATAAAAGCACCCTAAATTATTTGTATAAATAAAATAAACCAGGTATGGAGTCACAAACCTGAAATCCTAGCACTTTGGAGGCTGAGGCGGGAGGATCACCAGGCGTTGGAGGCCAGCTTGGGCAACATAATGAGTTCAGGATCAGCTAAGCTACTTAGTAAGACCTTGTCTCAAAAAAAGAAAAGACAAATACAGGATTATTTTAATAAAAAAAGCCAACAATAATTTTAGATTATGCATGTGATATATGTCAGTTTCAATATAGAAGTCAAGAAAAATCTGAAAACACATACATTTTCCTCCTAACTGGAGGTCTAGAGGAAAGGGGCTTTTGGAGACGAAATCGTTAAAGAGGATTTTGCTTCTACTGTACATAGTTCTGTATTCTGTTATTAATTACATGCACTTTCATTTATTATGCATAAACTTATACAAAAAAAGGGAAGAAACTCAAGGAAAAAGTATTGTTCTAGCTTTAGAGTTTGTTTTCATATTCTTCAAGATTTGTAAAGCAGGTAAAGGCCATAGAGAGTAACTGCAGCTTTTCATCTTGGCCTCTTATGAAGTTCAGAGTTTTAAATTTATATATTTTTATACTGGGGCTTGAACATGGGGCCTTCTTGCTGAGCTATGTCCCTGGCCCTTTTCTTGCTTTTTATTTTGAGACAGGGTCTCCCTGTGTTGCCCAGGCTGGCCTTGACTTTGCAATCTTCTTGCCTCAGCCTCCCAGAATGCAGGAATCACAGTGGTGTACAGCAGGCCTGGTTATAAAGAGACTGTTTTCAAGTATCCAAGAAAATTAATGAGCCACTTAGTTTAGTTTTTTTTCTGTAAGGATGTTTTAGTGTTGAAAACTTCATTTCTTAAAATTGAAGCGAACTAGATTTTACTATAGAAATTACCTGTTGTACAAGCAACCTTCTTCGTTGGAGTTTGGGTAGTGTTACTCAGTATTCCAAGGGCTTTCTTGACACATTCGGACCCTGAGGTGGATCAGAGCTGAGGGCTGTAGGCAGGGTGAGCTCATTTTCCCGTGGGGCTGCTCCAAGGGGCTGCAGATCATCTTAGGATCTCCACGGGTGTGAGGAACCTGGACCCTGTGAACTCTAATGTCTGTACTGCAAAGGGCTCCCTTGGGGTAAGGAAGGTGGGGACAGACCTGGTGTATGGCCAAAATGTCTAGAAGAAGGCTTTAAGCAAATAGTAATGTAATTGCCTTAATTAAAGGAGACCTGTCCTAGCTGAGCAGGAACCAACCATTTGTTACATTATGTAGACAAAGTGTCCCAGTTGGATTCTTTTTCTGATCTTACTGTGTTAGTTTTCTATGAAAGCATTAACAAATGATTGCAAACTCGGTTGCTTAGAACATGACATCTTAGTTCTTGCATTCTGGGAGTCAGAAGCCCAAAATCAGCCTCACTGGTTAAAGTCACATCTCAAAAGAGTTTCCTTCTGGAGGCTCTAAGGGAGAATCTACTGCTTATATTTTTCTAGCTTTTAGAAGTCACCTATGTCCCTTGGTTTGTGGCCTCTTGCACAAGAGAGGCTGCCTTACATAAACTTGGTATCAGGAAAGACCACATCCAGGCAAAACTCGATACTTAGAAGGAGCTCTTGCTGCACACCAAGACCGCTTTCTCAGGGCTCAGTGGACCCAAGCCCACAAGTAGGAGTTTTTGGATGCAGAAAAGGTAGAGGAAGCAAGTCCCTGTGCAGGTGCTGTACTACTGATTTCCTGTGGAAAGCAGGTGTCTCACAGGGCTGGCCACCCCAGCATCCAGCACAAGGCCCTGCATGTTATTTCATAATTGTATTTCAAGTGTCCTCAAACCCCCATGCCACTAGTTGTATCTCTTCTTTTGCTTTCCAGTTGAAGAAAATTAGACTTAGCCTAGGTCATAGTCACTGTGCCAGCAGCTCTTGTTGTCAGCAGTCACCTTGTGTGCAGGTGGTGTCCTCAAAACTCAGTGAGGGGAATGGCATCAGTTTCAATGACATTGCTTCGCGGAGGGTTGAAGTTATTGTTTATACTGGTGGAGAAAGAAGAGTGAATGAGCCTTATTTCTTGGGTAAAAGAAAACCAAACAAAAAGCCACCTGAATGTAGAATGGTCAACCTGGGAACCCTGGACTGTGCCCCCCATGTATTAACCCTGGAAAGCACCTGAGCTGAGAAATTCTGTGAGCAGCCAGGCACACCAAATGCAGCCCTCTGGATGGTCTGCAGGGCACCTGCACTTCTCTCTTGGGCAGCAAGCTTTAACACAGGGTCTATATAATCAGCCCTTAGGCCCATGCTCTAAATGGTTCCCATAAGCTACTTTTACTATATAAACAACTTTAGGAAAAAAATTATGAACAGCAACAACAAAATGTTTACAAAGTTCTATCTTGCATAATAGCATTATAAGAGAGCGCAAGGTTTAATAGTACATACTGTGTAAGAATTTAGAGGCAAAACTCAGAGTGCTTAACATAGGAACTTGCAACAAAAGAAATGCTGTATAAGATATAATTGGCCAGGTAAAGCTAGTACCACTTTTGCTAGTGTAATTGAAATGTGTTTCTTAAACATGTATTATATATTATTTTTCACTAATAGATTCAGAGTTTTAGGATGGTGGTCATGGCTTTGACAGATTTAGAGATCTTGTGACCTCATTCCCTATAAACTGTGACTCTGCAATACTTAAGGATTCTTTCAAAATTCTTGGTCTTTCTTGCTTTCATGCTTTTATTCATTTTTGTTTTCTCTGCCCCAAATGTTCCTTCTGCCTTGTCTATGAAAATACTCCAAAACCAAATCGAAATTCAAAGTCCCCTGTGAGGCCAGACCCCGCTGTTCCTGGCAGGATGGGCTGTGCCTGCAGCGCTGTCCTGTGCTGTCTGCCCAGGTTCCATTCAGACTTGTGTGTCTGGGCCACAACCCACCACTCTCTGTTTCTGTTCTCTTGCTTCGGGTTTACACACAAAGTGCTCAAGAAACATTGACTCAGTTCAGCTGTACTGGAATTAGGTTGCACAGTAGGAGAGCAGGAGGATAGACGGAGCGAGCAAGGACAGTCCTTCAGGGGCTCCCTCTGGGAGAGGGGCGGGTGGCAAGGAGAAGGGCTCTAAGGCAGGCGCAGCCCCTAACTCACAGGCCTGGATCACCAGCACTTCCCAGGTCCTTCGCTGCACCTGGAAAATTTCTAAGTTTGTCATGGCTTTGAAGTGAACTTTAACTTCTAAAGAAATCTGTGATGACACAAAAGGCAGGTAAGATATATCGTGGAGTGATCTAGCCTCACATGTGGAAGCGGTTTCTGGCACTCTGGAATGTACCTGCGGAAAATGCAGCTTTGAAAGTGCTAGTAGCAGATGCTCCTGTTCAGACACACGCAGTTGGCAGCGATGGAGTGCAATCTCTTCTCAGCATCAAACTGTCAAACCCGACTGTGTGCTGGAGGCATTTCCCCTAACTAGCCTGTGGAACTCCTGTGCAGAGTGGCCAGTCTGCACCCTATGAGATTCATGGTGCTTGCCCTGTGCCACACTGGCTCCCGTGCCTGGTGTGTGGGGTACTGGCCAGGTGGCAAATGTTTCCCCCTGGTGCCAGTTCACTGGGTTCCTGTGAAGCGAGCTATGGCACTCCTCCGTAGGTGTGCACTAGAATCTCCTGGAGGCTGGCTAATTACATGTCAGGGGCTACAGTTTCAAAACCACTGTTTTAGGTACAAGAGCAAAAAGGAAAAAGAAAACAAAGTTTAATAAAGGAATTATGTTCTCAGTGAGCTATGGATTAAGGTTGTGAGTGTTTATAAAGACTGAGGACAGAGGAACAGCAAGGGTTCTTAATGTTTGCAGAACTCTCTGTGGCGAGCCAATGCTCTCTTTAGCGATAGTGGATAAGTCAAAGATGTTCACAGAACTGCTCCACAGTTGCTCCAGCTGAGTGTGTGGGTGCAGTTATGCTGTGGTGTGAAAACCGAGGACACTTAAGTGTTTCTGCTACAGAAGTTTTACAGTCGCAAATAGGAAGATTTATCACACTAGAAACAAAGACCCTTTTTTTTTTTTCTTTTCCTTTTTGAGACAGTCTTGCTATGCAGTACGGGCTGGTCTTCAACTCATTTTGTAGTCCAGTCTGGCCTTGAACTTGCAGCAATCCTCCTGCCTCAGCCTCCCAAGTGCTGAGATTACAGACATGTGCCACCATACCTGGCTAACAAAGCCCTTTCCTAACAAGGAAGCCAACTTTGTTGACCAGAATTCTTACCAAATACAGTTCTGAGCCTCTGATGAGACAGAAGGGCTGGATGGTGAGGGGGAGAATAAGAACAAGAAACAAAAATCAATGCAAGGAGCCATTATTCAGATTTACAACTTACATTTTTATGTCCTGCTTATATCAAGTGATATCTCTCTTCTAGGTCATTAAGGGATGGAAGGTTAATCAGCCTGGGTTTTCCCAGTAGCCCAGCAGAACTCCCTTCCGGCCACATGCCCAGAAAGTCCCAGCATGGGCCAAGACTGAGAAGACAGGAAGTAAATTTACAAGCCAGCTCTGTGCACCAAGCAGTAAAGATGCAGCTGACAAAGCCAGTGATAACACACCCTAAGGCAAGCATGCACGGGAAGAGTCGGTGGTGGGGAATCAGATAACCTGGAGGCTGTACAGAGGAGAGAGGGAAGCTGATGCCAATCACAGGACAGGACAAATTCTTAGAATTCGAGTAACAGAACAGGGTTTTAGGCTTTTCAAAGGTAGATCTACAGCTTTTTTAGGTCCTCAGTCTTTCCTTCTCAAGCTTATCCTCTAGACTCTCAGAACCCCCCCTACCCAGGAACAGAGAATATTCTCTGGTGTGCAAGTGCAGCCAGGAAAGTGCTGTGCCCTTTACCAGCAGTCGGCTGTGAGCCTTGGGAAAATGGTTTCCGTACCTTGGGTGGCTCTAACCAAGCCACCACTGGAAAAGAAGTGTCTGCTGAGTGGAAGCAAGGGTGGTGCCTTGGGAGATGCAGCATCTACTCAGAGCAGCTGTGAGCACATCCAACCATGTAGGAGCTGCCATTTTCCTGGAGCACAGTGGGTGACCGTTGGGCCAACTCCATCCATGAACTCCTGGTCCTCCCTTGCAGGTGGAGAAATTCCGGGTCCACCTTTTCAGGCAAACTGAAGATCTGTTGGATTTTTACTTAGCAAGTTGTATAAGATCTTTTAAATTGTGTTTTGTATTTTTTTTAAAGAACTACATGATATTCTATGGACTTGCTGGGGGGGAATATTTAGATATTCTTTCCATTGACACCTTATGATCCAAATTCTTGCCTGTTAAATACAAAAAAGAAAAACAAAACAAAACAAAACAAAAAAACCTCAAAAGTGATTTCTTTTTAAAAAAGACCCAACTTAAATATATCTGTGGAAACTAAGCACAATTTATTTTAAAATTAGATTAAAAATATTTGCAGTGTATGCCCAAACTTTTCCAGATGTTAAAATAAGTAAACATCATTAGATCAAATTTAATTCGGCTTGGTGTTTTAATCAACTTTTTACCTTGATTTTCTTTTTTGCTTATAACAAGATTTACTCTTGTGTGGGAGGTGGTCTTAAAAGTGTTAATTTTAGCTTTGCTTTATAACACAAACACATGGAGCAAGGCATTCTCTTATTATAAACTGAGTTAGATAAACTTTCAGTGTAGCTCTGCTTCATTAAACCAGGAAGTTTATACACACTAACAAAAAGAATATGTATTTCCACTTCATGTTGGCATCAGTGGTGGTGCTGTGTATAATGTCATTAGCACTGGTAGCTGGGAGTCTCCATGGGAGACTGATGAAAGGCAGATGACAATAAAAAGGGTATCAGAAGCCAACAATAAAATGCAGGACGTGGACTGAGAAGCAAGGGCATTCTCCATGAAGGCAGAAATTAGGAGATGGCTTTCAGCGCTCTGAGAAGAAGCGCTTGGTGCTTCTGTGCTAGATGGCAGGTAGATAGGAGTAAGAGGAGAGAGGAGGAGCGAAGGAGACAGACAACGGGAGAGGAGGAGAGCGGGAGAGGCGGAAAGGGGGAAGCAGACGGAGACAGAGACCTTCTCCGGTCATGCCTGGAGAAGAGACGTGGGGTGTATTCTCTGTGCGCTGCATGGTACTTCTCAAAGGCAGCTTTCTGAATCATTTTTCAGTGTTGATTAAGCTCCTGTTTTGGGAACTGGATGACATGGGCTATAGTTTAATCAACTTAGGGCAAAGGGTCAGGCCAACATGGCAGTGACATTTGATCCTTATAATAGCAAGCCTCTTATGTACAAGATTCTTCTGAGCATTTGTGTTAATAAATACAGATAAATGTGAATATCTTTTTCATATCTATGTAGAATTAAAAAGTAAGACAGGTGATGTTAACGGTTTCCACCTTCCATTTCATGCTAAAGATAACTGTTAGTTTTGCCAGCTTTGTTCCTGTGGTTTTACACAGAGGTGGATAATGGGTAAGAAGGAGAGATAAAGGTCACCCCACTGGTCTGACTGATTTACTTTGCAAAAGACAGGAGCTACTCACAGAGGGGAGTATGTTGGGGAAGTAAGGTGAGGGGGGCAAGGCAGACAGGCCAGCTCAGGGCACTCTTGAGTGAAGCTATGGGGTGGAGGAGACAGGTGGGAAGGTGTCATGGCAGGCTGAAGAGGACTTTGACATGTAGACCACAAAGGATAATCTATGGCATGTGTTGAATGGACTGTGAAAAGACACACTCAGTGTTCCCTGGAACTCCCAATAACTAAGCATTGTTCTTTGTTGTTCTTCAAATGAAACTTTTGTCTTTGCTTGTTTTGTTGTGGCTCAGAGACCAAGCATCACTTTTTAAATCTCTTTCCTTGGATGCTAGAGACCCTCCTGCATTGTCAAGTTTACAAAAATCTACAACTGCCTCCTCTCCCTATCAGTGAGGGCTGCCTCTGGCTGCAGGTGGCACATAATCATCTTCCGTGTGTTTATTTTCCCACCAAGAAGAAAGCTGGAGATGGTAGTTCAGGGTCAGTGCAGGTGCTGGGTGGCTGTTTTACCTCTAGACACCAGAACTGTGTTGCAGGTGGAAGACTGAAAAAATATAACAAGGGATAGACTGGGTGAATCTATTTTTCTAATCAGAAAATAAAACTTACCATATCTTATAGACTGCTTGATACTTTTTGGGCACAGTCATGTCACCTGGTCCACCCAGAGCTAAGTGAGGATGAGCAACAACACAGTGTATGTATACACCTTGATCCTCACTGCGCACAAAATTGAGATCTGTAAATAAGGAGGAAGAAGAGGAAAAGGAAGAATCAGGGGGTCACTAGGAATCCTGGCATCTTTGCAGCTTGCTGCATAGCCCGGACTCTGGGAGATGGTAGAGACCTGCAGACTATATTCTTCCTGCACTGCTTGCATCCATAAGTTTCTGGTGTGCAAATCTCAGTTTTAGACTTTTCATGTCCTTGGAATTATCTGAAATGATATTGCTAATTATAGAATATATATGTGGTTAATTAGATTAGGCTTGAAAAGTCTGCTTTCCATGCCCGTTTGAAGCTGGGCCCATATAAAAAAGAGGTTTTATTTTTTATCAAAATCCTCACTGTTTTATCAGACAATCCCCATGCTTACGGTCCATACCCCAAAGCACTGACCTTCGGGCTGAGAGAGTTGGATGCAGTGGAAGAAAAGATCACTTTTGCGACAAACGAGTATGAACCATCAGGGTTTGATCCTTCCTCTGCTTCTCCAGATACGCGTTGCAGTTGGGAATCTCCAACACAGAAGTACCACTCGTCATTTCTCATGCTTCTAGGTAGGGATGACTTTATAAACCTACTTTCTCATCAGTACAAGAAGTTTCACATTTTTCTCATAAAAACTCAGTTTCTAATATTTGTGCATATTTTATTACCTATATTGAGTTTTTGTGGTCTTCATAAATGCATCGGTTGCTTTTTGTTGTTTTAAATCCTTTATAATTTAATGATTTAAGATTGGGATACAGTTTTACCTATGTATGAGTATACAGTGACATTTCATTACTCATATATAATGTCTAACGAGTAGATAAAGGTAACTGATGTATCTTTTATCTCTGAAATTTATTTCTTTGTGTGTGGGACATTCAAAATTGTTATCACTATAGTAGTCTTACTGTGCTATGAAACATTTGAAGTTATTCTTCACACCGTGCCTTTTGGTTTTTTAGTATTGCATTCTATTTCTCTTCTTCAGTTCAATATTTATGCTTTTTTCTGTAGCTCACTTTACCTTATCTATTTGAGTTTTAGAATTAAATAGAGTTGTAGATCCATTTTTATTTTCTAATTTCTGAAAAGTAGCTGGGGCAAAGACAACTAACAAAACTTTTGGTGGTTTATGGGGCTGCAGTGAATGGAATTGATGTCTTTGTCTTGAGGGGCTCACACACATGGACATTTCCCTCGCAACACACTTGATGAATTTAAGGGTGTGTGGAAACATTTTTTTTTTAACTCTTAAAGATTCTGGATCTCAGAGGACAGCTATGCTTTCTAGGGTTAAGGCTGGCAAGGGGTGTTAACTGGAAAGCAAAGCAGACGAGTACAAACCCCCTAGAAAGAGCGATGAGTTAGCTGCTTCCCCCTAGCACTCGGCATCACTTCTGGGCATAGCAAAGGGATTGGAGTCCAGGCTTTGTCCACAGTAGACGGCTGCTACATCCTTATGTACAGTGAACTGAGCAACTTTGTTGAAGATAACAGTATGTAATGTAGCAACCATTGTAAATTTCTATCATTTTGTTTTGTGGTCATGTATCATTTCTGTTGTTTTTGTGTTAGATTGATTTTGTCTTCATTGTTGTTTTGTCAGGTTTTTAATTTTTAAAATAAAAAACTAACACATTTCTGGTCTCCACCTGTATCTACACTGTGGGAACTGAGTGATTAGACCCAATAGCACACACTCATCACTCTTCAGCAGTTTTTCAAACTTCTGAAGTATGTGCTGTGCAAAGGGAACTGAAGGGTTAAACTGATAAACTAAAATGCAACATTTATTAACCCTCAGTCTTTCAGCCCAGAAGACATCAAATTTTAAATTAAAAGTCCTAAAGCTCTTGGTCCTAGACTCAGACAAACCAGCTATAACCCTCACGCCCCTCAACATATTGTAAATTAAGCATGCAGAGAAGCAAGAACATTTAAATAAGCACTGTAGGAGACTCAGGGAGGAAGATGGCAAATTCCAGCCCAGCTTGAGCATCTTAGTGAATTATCAAGACCTTGTTTCAGACTCAATAACATAAAAGCAGACTGGATTGTAGTTCAGTGAAAAAGTCCCAGTTTCAGTCCCCAAATATTGACCAAACAAAAAAGACAAGCTACTGGAGTTAAAAAATAGTTATTTTAAAATAGCTATAATTAATATGCTAAAGGAAAAAGAAGAAAATGATTCACAAAGTAGAGGAAAACAAAACATTTCAACAGAATAATTGAACAATAAAAATATTCTAGAACAGAAGCAATACAATATCTGATAAGAATACAACAGATGAGTCTATCAAAACTTTTGACATAGCAGAAGAGTTCAGTATTGAACTTAAAGATAGTTCAACAAAAACCATCAAGGTTGAAATACAGATATGAAACAACCAAACAAAAGGAGATAAACAAATTGGGTTTAAGAGACATTTGAGACCTGCTCGAAATTTCTAATATGCGACTAATTAGATTCCCAAGAGAGAAGAAACAAGAAGACACATGCAATAACCCAGACATGGGGGAGAATGCTCCAAAGCTAATGGGATGCATCAGACCAGAGACCCTGTAGCCACGGTGAATCAAACCTGAACAAAGAAACAGAGCTAGGTGCATTGTGGCAAATTACAAATGGAAGACAGAGACAAAATCTTAAAAATTGCCAGACAAAATAACTACCAAGCTAATAATTTAAAGTCAGTGAAAATCCTTTTCAAAAAGTTAGGAAGAAATTACACTTTTTCTCCAGGTACCCAAAAATGGAGAGAAGTTGCCATAAATAAGACAGTATCCAAACAAATACTAAAAAGAGCACTTTGAAAATGACAGAAAATTATCTCAGAAAGAAATACAGAATTGTAATTTGAAATGAAGAGCACTGGAAATGATAAGTATGTGGGCAAACAGAAAGTAAAACGGATGGCGCAGACAATAATAGAACTATGCATCAAAGAGTTTATGAAACCAAGTGTGGAGGTACATGCCCGTAATCCCAGCACTCAGGAGACTGAGGCAGGATTGGTGGGAGTTCAGAGCCAGCCTGGGTTATATAGTGAGCTCAAGCTCACCCTAAACAATACAGCAAGATGCTGTTTCAAAAAAAAAGTTTGGGCTGGGGATATAGCTCAGTGGCACAAGTGCCTGCTGGCCAGTGCAAGGTCTTGAGTTCAATCCCCAGTACAGCAAAAAAAAAAAAAAAAAAAAAAAAAAAAAAAAAAAAAAAAAAAAAAAAAAAAAAAAAAAAAAAAAATTAATGTTTATGATGTGTGAAAAACAGAAATGTTTCATAAAGATAGTGCAAAAACTGAAGGGAGTACAGGGATTAAAGCGTTTCAAGGCTGCAAATTATAAAAGAAATAATAAAGCAATAATATTGCTAAAGTAATAATAATTTTATAAGCTTGAAAAAATTTAAAAATATAAACTATAATTGAGTAAAAAAGTAGGAAAAGAATGTGTAATTAATAATAGCAGCTATAAAATTAATAAGATTTGATTCATCTAAGAGCAAGCAAGCAAGAACAAAGAATATAAAACATAAGTCAGTCATAAATTAGTATTAATACATAATACCATGTATAAACCAACTTTAATCAGACAATGTACAGTAAATCTGTAAGCACTGTAACATTATAACTTCAACATATGTGAACCACAAACATTAATAAAACCTAAGAGACGAACTATACAAATCAATTGTTATGGTGTAGGTCTAGATGTCCCCCAAGAGCCTCCCATAGTCACAGGCGGGGCTTTGAAGAGGCCTATGGGGCTTGGTGCTGACTTGCTCTTAGGAGCTGGGGTCTGGTAGAATAAGTGGGTCATGCAGTGTGGTCTAGGAAGGTTGTATCTCCTCTCCCAGCCCCTACCTTGACTTTCTGCTTCCTGGACATCATGAACTGACCAGGTTTTCCTCTGCTATGCCTCTCTGCCAAGCCATTCTGCCCTGGAGCTGGCCCGCCATGGACTGAAACCTCTACAAACCAAAGCCAAAATAACCCTCTGCTGCTTTACATTGTAGAGGTCGGGCATTGTGTCTCAGTGAAGAAGAAAGTGACTAAGACATCAACAAATCTACAAACCTGGTAAAAGGTTCCAGTATACTTCTCCTAATAGTTGATCAATCAAACAAATTATAATTGGTTCTCAGATAAGGCTGTGCAAGGTGTAAAGAACAAAATAAACTTAGTCTAATGGAAATATGTAGAACAAAGACACAATGATGCCCCACTGATGTTCTTTTCATTTCACAGGACACATTTTCCAAAATGGACTATAATGCTGGGCCATAAGGAAAGCATCAGCAAAGTCCAAATGATGAAATCATTTGGAGTTGAGTCTCTGACATTAATGGTATAAACAAGAAATCAATGCGCAAAAGATCACTGAAGAAATTTGAAACAGTGTGGAATTTAATAATATACTTCTAAATAACCAATAATCAATAGATAAAAATGAATACTAAAATTTGAAAATATTTTGAACCAAATGATACAACATATGATAATTTTGTTGAAGTTAAAGCAGTCTAGAGAAGTGTAGCAAGGTTGTTCACATCACATCATACATTAGAATGCAAGACTGAACTTGAGAAGATTCAACATCCATCTCAAAAGTACCTATAGAAGAACAATGGTTTGTACCAAAAGGAAGGAACTAACATGGATAAATACAGAAATCAAGTTGTTAAACAGTGTGATAAAGAATCCAAAGCTGGTTCTTTAAGAAGAGAGTTTTAAAAAAATCACTATATAAGCATCAGCTGCATTTCTATATTGCAGCCACCAACTCAGGAAATGAAATTTTAAAAATACATGCCACTGACAATGGTATCAAAACACTTGAAGTTCAAGAATGGTACACTGAAAACTGGGAAGCTGCAGGAAGAGGTATTTAAAAATCTAAATTAGTGGTGAGATAGAGCTTACTCTTTATCAGGTACTTACTGTTAAATTCAGGTCACTTTACTCCCTTTATTTGCATTAAATCCAAAACAAAATATTAGTAGTTTTTTCCAAGTTAAAGAACAAAATCGTATTAATAGACAGCCATTTACAAAGTAGCACAAGAATAGTACAAGCAATATTGAAATACAGATAAAGTGACAGGGAACTAGCAATGGTTGATGTATTACATATTAATAACTTCAAAGTGCATACTCTGGAAGACAAATATAGACATGCAAGATTGGTCAAATAATTAATCATTAATTATTCCTTCCAATAAAGTGATAGAAGTCAGTAGTACAACTATGTTAGCTATCCTGCATACACATACATACGTATTTATCCCTTTCTTCCTTTTCTCTTTTCCCTCAACCCAGTTGCTCTTTACTTTTGAGCAATTTCATTTCATTTTGTTTATCATACCTCCTAATTTTTATTCACACTTTCAGGTTCTTACACTAGTGATACAATATGTTGCCTACACATGTGCATCTGATTTATTTCACTTGTGAGTATGGTCTCTAGTTGTGACCATATACCTATAAGTCTCAAGTTTATCATTCTTTATAGCTGAGTAATATTCCATTATATAAAAATGCCACAATTTTTTTATTCAATCCTCAGTGGATGGATATTTTGGTTGCTTCCACGATTTAGCTATTACAAATTGTATTGCTACAAACATGGGTGCACATATATCGCTGTGATATGATGATTTCAGATCTTCTGGGAAAATACCCAGAAGGGGAATAGCTGGGTTGAATGGGACCTTTAGACCTAGTTTGCTGAGGAATCTCCAAACCAATTTCCACAGTGGTTTCACCACTCTGCATTCCCACCAGCAGTGGAGAAGAGTTCCTATTTTTCCACAGCATCGCCAGCATTTGTTATTGGTTGATTTCTTAATGCTGGCCAATCTTACTGGGGTAAGATGAAATTTCAATGTTGTTTTAATTTGCATTTCTCAAATGACTAAGGATATTGAACATTTTCTCATGTATTTATTTGCCATTTGTATTTCTTTATCTGAGAAGTGTGTATTCATCTCAGATGACCATTTTAGGACTGGGTCTTTGAATTTGGGGAGGTTGATGTTTCTTAATTCTTTATATGTTCTAGATAGAAGACCTTTGTCTGAGGGACAGCCCACTAAGATTTTATACCAAAAGAAAAGATTTTATACCCATTTGTTGATTTTCTTTTCACTCTGCTGGTGATTTCTTTAGATGTGCAAAAACTTTTCAGTAAGATGAGGTCCCAGTTGTTGATTCTTTGAAGTGTTTCCCTTGCAGTTTGGTTTTTGTTCATGAACTCTCTGCCTACTCCTATGTCCTCAAGATTTTTACCTACTTTCTCTTCCAATAGATTTAGTATTTCTGTTTTAATATTGAGATCTGTGATCCGTTTTGATGAGTGTGGTGCATAGTGATAGACTTGGGTATATTTTGAATTTTCAGCAAGTGACAAGGCAATTTTTTCAGCACCATTTATTAAAGAGGCTGTCTTTCTTCCAGTGAGCCCTTTGTCAAAGATTAGGTGGCTGAGTGTGTTTGTGCTTGTGGCTGCATCTTCCAGTCTGTTCCATTTATTCTCAGGTCTCATTTTTTTAGCCAGTACCAGATTGATTTTATTACAGTAGCTGTGTCGTATAATTTCAGGTCAGGGGTTGTGTTTCCACCTGACTTGTCCTTGTTGCCCAGGATTGCTTTTGCTATTCTGGGTGTCTCCTGGTTCCAGATTAATTTTAGGAATGTTTTCTCTAGATCTGTGAGGTATGCTAATGTTATTTTAATAGGAATTGCATTGAATCTGTACAACAATTTTGGTAGTATGGCCATTTTCACAATGTTGGTTCTTCCCAACCATGAGCAAGGAATACTTTCCCACTTACTGAAGTCTTCTTCAATCTCTCTTTTCAGAGTACTGTAGTTTTCACTGAATAGATCTTTTACTTCTTTTGTTAGATTGATTCCTAAATTTTTCAATTTCTTGGATGCTATTGTGAAAGGTATGGTTTCCTTAATTTCTCTCTCAGTCTGTTTGTTTGTGTACAGAAATGGTAATGATTTTTGAGTGTTGACTTTGGGTCCAGATACACTACTTAATTTGTTGATTAATTAAAGGAGTCTTATGGTGGAGTTTTTGGGGTCTTCCTTGTAAAGTATCATGTCATCTGCGAATAGCGGTAATTTCACTTCTTACTTTCCTATCCTTATTCCTTTTATTTCTCTCTCTTGTCTAATTGCTCTGGCTAATACTTGCAGAGCTATGTTGAATAGGAGTGGTGACAATGGACATCCTTGTCTTTTTCCTGACTTTAAAGTGAAAGCTTGGGGGCTGGGGGTATAGCTCAGTGGCATAAGCACTTGCCTGGCAAGCGCAAGGTCCTGAGTTCGATCCCTGGTACCGGAAAAAAAAAAAAAAGTGAAAGCTTTTAGTTTTTCTTCATTAAGTGTGATGTTGGCTGTTGTTTTGTCATAGATGACTTTGATCAGATTGAGGGAAAAGCCATCTATTCCTATTTTCTGTAGGATTTTCATGAATGCATGTTGGACTTTGTTGAAAGCTTTTTCCACATATATGAGATGATTATGTGGGTTTTGTCTTTGGCTCTATTGATATGGTGTATTATATTAATTGATTTGCATATATTGAACCAGCCCTGCATTCCTGGAATGAATCCAACTTGGTCATTGTGTATTATTTTCTTGATGATTTGTTGCATTCTATTTGCTAGTATTTTATTGAGTATCTTTGCATCTATGTTCATTAGGGAGATTGGGCTATAGTTCTCTTTCTTGGTTGGGTCTTACTCAGGTTTTGGTATCAGTATAGTACTTGCCTCTAGAAAGGAGTTAGGGAGAATTGCTTCCTCTTCAATTTCATTGAAGAATTTGAAGAGTGTTGGATTAAATGTTCTCTGAATTTTTTTATGTAATTCTGCTGGGAATCCCGCAGGACCTGGGTTTTTCTTTGTTGGTAAGTTTTTACTCACATTTTCAATCTCATTAATTGATATTTGGTTTTTCAGGATTTGTATATCTGCCTGACTCAACTTTGGTAATTGTACATATCTAGGAATCTGTTCATTTCTTCTGAGTTTTCTATGCTATGCAAGTAAAAATTTTCAAAGTAGGTATTAATGGTTTTTTAAATTTCTGTAGGATCTGTAGTGATTTCATCCTTTTCATTCCTTATTGCCTAAATTTGAGTTTTTTCCTTTCTTTTTTTTGAGAAGGTTGGCTAGGGGTTCATGAATTTTATTTATTCTTTCAAAGAACCAACTCTTTATTCATTTATCTTTTGTATTGTTTTCTTCATCTCAATTGTATTAATTTATGCCCTGAGTTTTACAATCTCCTTCCTTCTTTGGGCTTTTGGTTTGGCTTGTTCTTCTTTTACTAGAAGTTTGAGGTGCAGCATTAGGCGATTTGTTTGCTCTCTTTCTGTTTTCCTTATGGGTGAGTTCACAGTATAAATTTCCCTCTGAGAACTGCTCTCATTGCATCCCCTAGGTTCCAGTAAATTTTATTTGCATTTTTGTTTGTTTGTGGGGATTTTAAATTTCTTTTTCATTTCTTCTGTGGCCCGTTGGTTATTCAGGAGGTTGTTATTTAATTTTCAAATATTTATGGAGTTTTTGGAGTACCTTTTGTCATTAATTTCCAATTTCATTACACTGTGGTCAGATAAGATACATGGGATGATTTCAATTCTTTTACATTTAGGTAGGTATACTCCATGGGCTAGAATGTGGTCTATTTTAGAGAAAGTCCCATGTGCAGCTGAGAAAAATGTATATTCTGATGTTGTGTGGTGGAACACTCTGTATACATCTACTAAGTCCATTTGTTTGCAGTGTTGGTTCTGATCTTTCATTTCTTTGCTAATTTTTTGCCTAGTTGGCCTGTCTCTGTGTCAAAGGGGTGTTTAGGTCCCCTATTACAATAGTGCTATTGATTATTTGGTTTTTCACGTCTATTAAAATTTGACTTATATAGTTTAGTGCTCTGATATTTGGTCCATACATGTTTATGATTGTTATTTCTTTCTCTTGCAATTTTCCCCCAACTAGAATGTAGTGACCTTCTTTTTCTCTTTTGATTATTTTTGGTCTGAAGTTTATGTTGTCTGCAAATATAATAGCTACCCTTGCTTTTTTTCTGGGAATCTGTTGCAAGGAGAATTGTTTTCCATTCTTTGACTTTCAGTCTTTGGATTTCCTTTTGAGTAAAGTGTGTTTCCTGTATACAGAATATTGTGGGATTTTGTTTCTTAATCCACTCTTCCAGTCTGTTGCTTTTGACGGGTGAATTGAGGCCATTTACATTAATGGTTATAACTGATATATGTTGGCTTATCCTTGTTATGTTATTTACTTGCTGTTGGTTTCCTACTTTTGCCATCTGTTTAATTGCTTGCTCTGCTTGAGGGTTCCTTTCTCTTGCTGTTCTTGAGATTGTGGTCTCTTTTTTCTGTCTAGAACATCCTTTAGTACTTTTTTAAGGTTGGTTTGACAATCATGAGGTTCTTCAGTTGTTCTTTGTCATGGAAATATTTTATTTCTCCTTTAAATTTGAAGCATAGTTTTGCAGTATCCATCAATCTTGGTTCAAAGCTGTTTTTTTCCTCAGGACCTGTAACACATCACTCCAAGCTCTTCTCAGTTGGATGGTTTGTGCTGAGAAGTCTGCCATGATTCTGATGGGTTTTCCTTTATAAGTGATCTGTTTCTTTTCTCTAGCAGCTTTTATGTTCTGTTCTTTTGCTGGATATCTTTGATCTTGAGTTTTATATGTCTGGGTGTGGTTTTATTTTGGTTATGGTTAGTTGGAGTTCTATATGCCTTATTTACTTGTGCAGCAGAGGCTTTTTCTATGCTTGAGAAATTTTCTGCTATTCTTTCTGCAAATATTCTTTTTATGTTATTTTTGTTGCCTCCTGCTGTTTCATTGAGTTCTGTTATTCAGACATTATTTCTCTTTGCCTCGTCTTGCAGCTGTTGAATTGATTTGTCCTGGACTGTTGTTGATTTTAAGAGATCTTTCCTTTCATGATCACTAGCTGCCATGCTGTCTTTGGGATCTGAAATTCTATCTTCAGCTTCATTCAAGCAGTTTTGCAAGCTCTCAATGGAAGTTTTGGTTTCCTGGAAATCTCTTTGAGTCTGTTTCATGCATTCTAATTCATTCCTATATTGTTCATGTAATGTTTCTATCTGTTGCCTATGTTCCTCTTTTTTTTTTTAACCTATTTCTTCTCTAGATGTGCTGAGCAATTTTTTCATTATTATTGTCAGTTCATTTTCTGCCTGAGAGATTATTTCTGATCTGGTCTCTTCAATGACCTGATGGAGCTGTCTCTTTACTTCAGATGCAATCATTTCAAAGATTTCTGGCATGTGGCTTCCAAGTTCTCCTATGTCAGTGTCTTCTGGACTTGTTCTGGGTGGAGATGAGTTCTGAGATTGCATTTTGTTCCTACATCTTCACATTTTGGATATCAAATGAAAAGTCTTGAGCTATAAGCTACTCAGGCAGCTCACTGAAAGACTCTATGGATCCTAATTTACCTGTATATAAAACTTATCCCAAGATGGTAGAAGGTAGTGTACCTTGGGCCCAGGATTCCCAGACAGTTGTTGGGATGCACGGCTCAGACTGCAACTGTGATGGTGGGGGAATGCTGGCCTTCGGTCTCCAGGCCATGGATGGAAAGTGTGCGGGCCTCAGCCATGAATCTGATGGTGGCCAGATGGGGGTCACTACTTGGGGATCCTCAGGTAGCTGGTTGAGGGAGGGCAGGTCTCACCTCCCAACCTAGAGCACCACAGAGCCTGGGACTGCTTCTGTGCAATAGGCCTCACCTGCCAGGCCACTCTGGCACACTTCCTCAGCCCCAGCTGCTTCCCTGTCTCAAAGGAGGAGGGCAGAGCATATGCACAGGCCTCACCTGCCAACTGAGAGGTCCACAGAGACTGAGGCTGCTCCCAGGGCACAGGACTTACTTGCGAACTGAGGGTCCACAGAGACTGGGCTGCTTCTGCACCACCCACCTCATCTGCCAATGGAGAGGGCCACTCTGGTACTCTTCCCCAGCCAGAGCTGCTTTCCTGTCCCAAAGGAGCAGAGTGGAACATATGTGTAGGCCTCACCCACCAACGGCGAGGTCCACAGAGACTGGCCTACTCCCATGCCACAGGCCTCACCCACCTCTCAGTAGTTTTACTGAAGAAATTGACAAGCATATTCTAACTTTAATCTGTAGATGCAAAGAAATGAAAGGAAGTAGCCAATTTTTAAAAGTAGACTTTTTATTTTGGAGCAGTTTTAGATTTACAGAAAAATTATAGACAATTTCCTATGTATCCCCACACAAAACTGCAAAGATTATACAGAATATCCCCTACCTATCCGCACATAATTTTCCTTACATTACATTAGCATAATTAACGAATTCATATGATACATTATTAATACGTGAAGCCTATATGTTATTCAGATTTCACCAAGGCAATTTAAAAGTAGGAGATTTTGCATTACCAGATATCAAGACCTATTATAAGTCTATTGCCTTTAAGACTAATGTAATTTTGCATTAGCAAAAGCATAGCCAAATTTGCCAACAGAACAAAATATAGTCCAGAAATAGGCTGGCAGCAATACTCACCTGATTTAGTACCATTTATGTTGCTCTGTCCAAGATTCTGAATGTATTTGTTCTGTTAAGCTTGAAAATCACATTATTCCTGAAATCTGTATGCTTTTTCATTAAAATCATTTCTGAAAAAATAGTACAATCATTTTCTTTGGTAACTTTTTTGGTAAAAATCTTTATAGTTAAGTCATGCTGAATTTGTTTGTTCTGTAGGTGTTTAGATAGAATTCAATTGGTTTAGATGGACTTCATGGTGGGTTGTCCCTTTATTCCTCTGTGTTTTTCACTGTAGTGGCGTTTCTCAGTTCTGTCTTCCAAGGAACTGTTCATTTTTCAGTATGTCCAATTCATTCTTTTGCTCATTCTTTTATTTAAGTCCTAATTTTCTAATGGTTTTTAATGTCTATGTTTAAACTTTCATAGCATCTAATTCTTCCATGATGTTAGCTCCTTTAGCTGTTCTAGAATGTTAAACATCCAGTGTTTATTTTAGAGACTTTTCCAAACACCTCAATCATCTCTATATTGTCAGAAGTAAACAGTCCCAGCTGTTGGTTCTTTTGACGTCCTTTCTTGGCACTGGAATCTTTGTACACTTTGCTTCATTTCTTTCTTCCTTCTCATTTACTATTGGAACATTCACATTTTTTTGTATTCCACTTCATCTCATGCTCCCCTAGGTTGGAAGTTTTATTTTACATTTTCATTTTTGAAATGGTTATATTTACATGTTTAATGTAGATGATGAATTTAAAAATGTCAAGTAGTGTCATCTCCACATTCATAGCAGATTTGTATCACTTCAAAACTACATGGGAACACTTAAGCCTCCAGCCATGTTGGAAGCTTAACTGTTAGAGAACTTTCCCTTACTCCATAAACAACTAAAGACTTCATGAAATAAATGAAATAACTGTTTTTTGGACATTGAGCTGCACAGATCTTTGTTCCCTAACAGAAAAAAAAATAATGGAACAAAACTAATGAGCAACTTAGCTTTCTCCCTGGAGGAAGTGTTTCTCCCAAAATACAGTGTTGGGAGAAACTGTTTTCAGTCCCAATGCACGAGGAGGTGGTCCCACGCAGAACATGGTGATTTTGCTGAATTGAGAGATTCAAGTACGGGGAGCTGATGATGCTGGGATTTGATGAGCAATTGTCACAGAGAAAGAAGCCACAGATGGAAAGAGTGGCAAATATCTGCCATTCCAGCTCATTTGGGATGGCACAATTTCATAACCTGGCTCCATTCTAAACAATGGAAGTTTTTTCCTCATAGTTCTGGAGGCTGGAAAATTGGTGATGCAGGGAACAGCAGATTCAGTGTCTGGTGAGAGCCTGCTTTCTGATTTAGAGTAGCATGGTCTCACTGGTCCCCACATGGTAGAAAGAACGTTCTTCCTGAGACATCATCTCTACAGGCAGTGATCCCATTCATGAGACCACAGTTTTATCACCTAATTATATCCCAAAGTCCTACCTCCTCGTATAATCACCTTTGGGCCATGCTGTCAATAAATGAATAGGGGAGGGGCAAAAACATTCAGACTATGTCATGTACAGGTGAAGCCCTTAAATTTTCATGAGCACCAAGGAAAGGAGAGTAAGATCCATGGGGTCAGTCAAAGAACATTACTGGAAAGTTGTACATTGGATGACTCTCAGAGCTCATACAAGACTGGAGAATTTTGAGTTCCAACTAAGCAGAGGGGAGACTTTGTTGAAAACCTAACTTCCCAATATATTTTTGTTTCATGAATGACTCTTAAAATAGTCTACATTTAATTGTAAGAACTCTGTTAACCCCTCTTTTGCTCTTCCATACTGTCAGTGAAGTAATAACGGATGAAAGGGTCAATATCAAACACATCCACCGCTGTAATTTCTGGTCCTGTCTACACACAGCGGTCCCCAGCTCTTTTATCCCTTCTGCCCATCAAGGAATTCAATGGGTATCCACACAGAGACATCTCATGAACTGAATTCATTACACAATGCAAAAATGAGTTAATGTACAGTGCTTTAGTACAGAATTTATTAATTGTTTCATAGGTTTATGTTTTGTCTCTTTGGATGCTCTACAATTTTTCTGAGGTCGAGCATCCGAAATTGAGTTCTGTTTTTTCTACTCCCTGTGACCCCTTGAGCAAATCTCTTTAAATCTTTCTTACTTATATACTAAGGATGTCTAATTTTTAGAATTGTTTGAGGACCAAGATGTAAATGAGGTAGTGTGTATTCAGTACTTTGAAAGCTGAAAAGGAGTGTAAAACTGCAATGCCATCTTACATCTGCAGTCCTCAAAGCAGGTTCTCTATGTCTGAGACACTCTAGGCACACGAGGGTGCTTAATCAATGTCTGGATATTGATGAGCTAGGGATTGATTTTGTGGTGAAATTTGAGGAGCACTAAATCAATAATAAGAGATTTCCCCTCAAAAAGTAAAATTAGAACTACTATGTTATCCAGTTATCCCATTAGATATATATATTCAAAGGTAATGAAGTTGGTATACCAAAGAGATGCCTGCACTCCCATGTTTATCAAAAGAGTATTCACTATAGCTGCAACATGGAATCCATCATCAATAGATGAATGGATATAGAAAGTGTGAGGTATATATTCATTCTCCTTTGTGTGTATAATACAACCCTATTCAACCACAAAGAAGAAGAAAATCTTGTCATCTGTGGCAACATAGATGGAGCCGGAAAACAGTAAGTGAACTAAGCCAGGCACAGGAAGACCCATACTACAGTTCTTACTCATGGGTGGAAGCTAAACAATGTTGATCTCCTAGAAGTAGGAAGTAGTGGGCAGTGGTTACTAGAGGCTTTCCCTAAGGAACTGGGGATAGAGGGAGTCAGAAAATTGGAGGAATAAGTTCTACTGTCCTACAGAGCAGTAGGTGGTAACTATAGTTCACAGCAGTTCCTTACATATTTTATAAGTAACTAGAAGAGAGTCGAGAGGTCCCCACTGCATGAAATTTGAGAAATGTTTAAGGAGATGGAAATGTTAATTACCCTGACTGTAGATTGTATATATTCATGAAATCATCATATTGTGACCAAATATACCATTATCATGTGTCAATTACAAATAACAAAAAAGATGCTAAACTCTTAGTACCCCAAATAAACAAAGGAGCATCTCCTCACCTTTGTAAATTTATCATTTAACTCACAGGAAATAAAATTATAGAAGCTAATAACTCCTAATTTATTTCCAGGAAGAAAAAAATGAACAAGAGAACCTGGACTTATTTATAGCACCCGTTTCCTGGGCAACCTGGCACAAGTTCTTATTCTCTTCACACTCTTGCCTTTAACCAGGTAAAACCTATGCATTCTTCCTGTGCAAATGGGAGTAGTTCTCTCTTTGCAGAATTCAAAGTGACAGCCCCGTGACCCTTCCACCCAGACCTCCCTCATCTGCCAGGTCAACACTGTTTTCCTTCTGTGTTCTACTTTCTCAGCCCTTTTAGGTGAGGCTCTGGCATGTGGCAGTGGACTCTCCATCAGAATCTCCATAACAAAGGGAAAACAAGTGTGGAATTCCCTATAATCCCACATAATTCTCTGGCAAGGCTACTCTTGGCTTTCAGTTCCCATTCCTCACAGATGGACAACTGAGGAAGCACAGCCAGTTGGCTACCTTCTAAGCTATGCGACAAGTTTCTTGACTTACCAAAAGTTGCTTTTCTTTGCTTTCTGTCAACAAGGAAGGGTGGGGTCACATTTCTCCCCCAGGCATGGGGTGCTACCCCTATGTACCTTCACACACTCACCCCCCAGGCTCACATTTAGCTCTGTTAGCTCTTGGCTTTGACCACCTGCATGGCTAGTGACCAACTTTCTGTCTGAATGCTATTTGTACTTACGACGGAAATGAGGGTCCCAGGAGTAAAACCACTTCCACTTCTGGGACTGTTTCCAAAAATAAAGTTGCTGCAGTACCCAAAACACCAGGCAAGGGACAGAGCAATCACAGTTGTTCTCCGGCCTTTCACCTCCTAGTGGCCATCAGCCAGCAGACTGCAGGCCCTGAAGGCTGTGTGATGAAACCTGGTCCCTGGGGACCTCTCACCAACATTTTTAGACTCATCATAAAATAAACTGCCCAGGATGCCACCTTCCCCAGCCCTTCCCAGCACTTTCAGAGGGCACTGGTGACATGCAGATGGCCCTTGAACTTCCCTGCTGTTTCATAGCAGCTCATCTTCCCATGGCTTCAGAAGTATCCTTTCCTTTGCTCTGCTTTTAAATTTAAAAGTTATAAAAATTTTGCAAAGCATTTTTGATTCAAGACAAAGAATTAATTCCATGCATATAATTCCTCCCCTACCCCAACCTCACTCAGTCCTGCCTCCACCATCCCGTCCTTTCCTCTTTTGCCTCTGACTCTCTGAGCCTCTAACCCCTTTCTCTTTTCTCCCAAACATTATCTGCAGTCAGGGTGTGGAATAATGAAGAGAGAGAGAACAAAATTG
The DNA here is from genome assembly GCA_004027595.1 of Dinomys branickii. Lineage (NCBI taxonomy): Eukaryota > Metazoa > Chordata > Mammalia > Rodentia > Dinomyidae > Dinomys > Dinomys branickii. The sequence continues at coordinate 1,699 of PVLD010018357.1, read as the reverse complement.
ATAGATCAGTATAGGGGCCTGAATTAATGTCTTTGGCCCCAAATGCCAGCCTCCCATGAAGCCCAAGATCTTGGTGGCTGAATATCCTGTACTGACCTTGCCCCATATATGCCTGTAACTCTAACCCAAGGGCCTGAAACAGTGCAAATCTACCAGCCAGTTCCTCTACCCCTTCGGAGTAAAAAGAATTCTCTTTGGAGTCTGGACATAGAAATTTGAGACAGATACATTTCTGATGCTAGTGTCAGGTTGGCTATGGTATGGAGTGAAAGGTGGGGTTGGGAGGAGGGTTACGTTATGTAAGAGATGAAACTGACCTAGAGTCACTTGAAACAGAGAAGAGGGCACAAGAATGAGCCCTTTATAGTCATTATTATTGGAATCAACATAAAACGTGGATTTAATGAACTATACCACCCGAAAGGAAAATGGCCACTGGCCCAGAGGCTTATCCAGAGAGTGCTACAAAATTTAAGAATAGATTATTCTATTCTAGCTAAATTGTCCTACAGGATACAAATAAAGCTCATTTCCCAATACATTTTTGTTCATAGTCAATGTATTTTTAAGCCAGGAAAGATCAATACTGATTTAAAACCAGAATAACTCATGTATTGCCTGGGGTTCTCTACAGAAACAGAATATATGTATTGTTCCAGCATGTATTGTTAGGATTGGGACTCTGGGATTTAGGGGTCCCCAGACTCACCCTCCCTGGGTTTGTCTTTCTCCAACTTAGAAAGAGGTGGAGGAATCAGAAGACCAGTGCAAAGCAAAAGTAACTTTATTGCAGCTATTGCAAAAGAAAGCGATCCAAAGCCATTCCAGTGAAGTGGGGCCCTGGTGCTGGGTTACTGCTAAGTGTGGACTAACAATCCTATCCTTTTTTTTAAGATTTATTTTTGTCTTATTGTACATGTTTTCAGTTCATGCAGGTTACAATCATCTTGGAAAGTGGTTACATGTATACACCACAATTTGTTAAAATTTTTTAAAAGGTCCCCTTCCCTCCTTCCTCCTCCAATTTGCTAATCCTAGCTCATGCTGTGGATATAATGATTAATTAATTGAGGCTATTTGGTTCCTGTACATGGCAGATTTTATTCTACTTGTTTCCCCCTCCCCTCCTTCTTACTCCTCATCCTGTTCCCTTGGACAACTTCCCTATCACTAGAGATCCATCCCTTGTCCCCTTCTATCCATCCTTTTTTATTCTCTATGTTTGTCCTTTGCCTCATTCAGTCAGAGATATCATGTGGTATTTAAACTCATGTGTCGATCCGGGGAAGATGGCGACCGGGTGAGCAGCAAGGGAGCGAACCTCCTTGGTGAACACCACCAGCTCGAGACAGACTTGGTGAGCGTGAATGCCGGAACCTCGGCTGGGAAGTTTAAACTGGGCGTATTTCTCTGAGATGCCGGGGGAGATGTGGTAGGGCGGACCAGGCTGCCGGGGGGCGAGACGTGGGAAAGTCCCAGACGCTGGGAGCCGGGGACGATCCCCGCGGGGAAGAAGCGGGGATCGGTCCAGGCACAGTGGGAGCGTGGCCGCCTCGGGCCCTCCCGCCCCCCCGAGACGGTGCAACCCCCCGGCGACTCCCGACAGAGATCGGCTTGCTAGCGGCGGAGACGCCCGGCAATCCCACGTTTCGCGCGTGTCGGGCGAGCCGCGCGGAGGGCCCCAAAAGCCGCCGGAAGA